>MJUT01014675.1:208876-242942 GCA_002080005.1 Gigantidas platifrons | reverse complement strand
TAATGATTTGTTATATTATGTTCTAATGATTTGTTATATTATGTTCTAATGATTTATGTTCTAATGATTTGTTATATTATGTTCTCAACTTAAAAACCCCATGAAAAATTGCTGAATTGGCGTTAACCAACAATCACTCACTCACTCACTTAAATCCTAATTCTGCACATTTTAACGACTAGTTTTATAAGCTTTTTAATTTGAATACAGATTCTGCCATTTTCAATGAATTATCAATTAATTAATAAACATTAGATACTATCCACTATTACATTATTTAAGAATTGTAAATTTCAATAATAAATATATCCAATAAAGCATATCAGTGCTAAGCACTGACCACTGGAGGAGGATATACTCGGCGACTAGTAGGCCACCAACAATGGTATAGATCCAGTGAGGAGGATATACTCGGCGACTAGTAGGCCACCAACAATGGTATAGATCCAGTGAGGAGGATATACTCGGCGACTAGTAGGCCACCAACAATGGTATAGATCCAGTGAGGAGGATATACTCGGCGACTAGTAGGCCACTAACAATGGTATAGATCTAGTGAGGAGGATATACTCGGCGACTAGTAGGCCACCAACAATGGTATAGATCCAGTGAGGAGGATATACTCGGGGACTGATAGTCCACCAACAATGGTATAGATCCAGTGAGGATGATATACTCGGGGACTGATAGTCCACCAACAATGGTATAGATCCAGTGAGGAGGATATACTCGGGGACTAATAGTCCACTAACAATGGTATAGATCTAGTGAGGAAGATATACTCGGGGACTAATAGTCCACCAACAATGGTATAGATCCAGTGATAGTAATAAAGACGTAAATATCAAGTGTAGCTCTCGTAGAATTTCTGGAATAACATTCATCATACACTCCCAAAATAATTTTTAAATAAGACTTGTTCAAACCCCAAAATATTAGAAATTCAATTATTATGAGATAATAGTTACAATTTTCAATTAAGTACAAATTCTGTTCATTTCACTGATATATTAAGTAAGATTTTCAACTTGAATTCCAATTATTAATATTATAATATATTCAATTTATAGAAGTGGGAAATCTGAAGGTTTACACTCAGGAAATTGGTTCAAGTTCATCTGCCACTCAGAAGGAAGAATTTTCAATATCTGGTAACCAAGGTGACGTGTGGTTGAGAGGACAGTTTGAAGTAGGAGTAAAACAAAAATCATTTAGGGTAATATGTCCTTGTCTTGCTTTTGTGATAAAAAAAAGCCAGATTTAATTTTAATTTCTACATCAGAAGACTCGTCATTTAAAGGGATATTAAAGCTCGTTTAACATATATTTTTTCAACTCGTGACGAAGGTTGTTTCTTTTCAATTTAATTGTAAAAACAATCCAAAAATACTTTGCACACCCATATAATCCCTAATATCGTTAAAATATCACTTAAAAGGGTCGAAATGAATTTTTGTCCAGGAAGCAAAAATTCAATTATTGGAATACGCATATTCATGATGACCTCGACTTTGACCCCACTCGGAAGTTGAATGCGCATCACCTTGTTGGTGAAGCTAATGTAGCCGATGCTACAACTTCATCTAATCGTGGGCGAAAACTTATGTTAGAAAACGTTATTTCAATGTATGAACACATTAAATAAAAAGGAGTCTTCATCGGATGACATGGGAACTATGCTCATTTTCAAAATAATTGCTTGCGAATAGCGGTATTTTATTCAACCCATTTGGTGCCCCTCGCACACGTGATATCTGATGTTTCTTTAAATAACGCAGCTATTTAACACTTTCAATGTCTTTTTCTGACTTTTGGTAAAGTTTCAAATGTCCGCTTACTCCCATTTGCCTTTGAAGTAAACAAATAGTAATTAATTATCATTTCTATAACGAAACAAGGAAATTCACTTACCAATTCCATGTCAGCATCCATGATGTTTGCTTACAGAAAAATGATACGGTTCCAACTTCGGCAAACATCGGCAAACATCGTAACTGGCAGCGATGAATAATTAGCAAGGCAAAGACCGCAAGATATGACAGAATTATCAACGAATTATGTCAAATTTACAAAGTTTCATTGATAAAAACCGGGTTAATGTTTCATAAATATCATTTATTGAACCAATTGCAAGTTTTCATGAGATACAAAAAAATTACCAAAATGAGCTTTAATATCCCTTTAAACTTGCACTCCTCTCTTTGATAAAGATATAAGAGTTTGTTTTTCTTATCAAGAATGGGATATGTGTGTTCGGAAAATTACTGAGACAATGTTACTTAGGTCTCACTGCCAGCAATTTTATGGTCATCATCATGAACGTGTTGATTCAATACTGAATTTCCGTGTTTCAACTGAGTATATAAATATGTATGAATCCTAAGTTTGAAAATACCAAAGGAGTAATCAGAAGCCGTAAATCGTAAAAGGATAGACAACACAATGACCAAAATAAAAAGATCAAATACACAAACAACGATCTACAAAACACTATCCAAAAGACTAATGATTGAGCAACGCTAAAGCTATTTAGGTTGTGAATATATATTGTCGTAAAGCTATTGTAGTTGTGGTTATATATTGTCTTAAAGCTATTGTAGTTGTGGTTATATATTTTCGTAAAGCTATTGTAGTTGTGGTTATATATTGTCGTAAAGCTATTGTAGTTGTGGTTATATATTGTCGTAAAGCTATTGTAGTTGTGGTTATATATTGTCGTAAAGCTATTGTAGTTGTGGTTATATATTGTCGTAAAGCTATTGTAGTCAAGTTGTGATGATAGATTGTCGTAAAGCTATTGTAGTTGTATATATTGTCGTAAAGCTATTGTAGTTGTATATATTGTCGTAAAGCTATTGTAGTCAAGTTGTGATGATATATTGTCGTAAAGCTATTGTAGTCAAGTTGTGATGATATATTGTCGTAAAGCTATTGTAGTTGTATATATTGTCGTAAAGCTATTGTAGTCAAGTTGTGATGATATATTGTCGTAAAGCAATTGTAGTTATGGTTATATATTGTCGTAAAACTATTGTAGTTGTGGTTGTATATTGTTGGAAAGCTATTGTTTTTGTTGTTATATATTGTCGGAAAGCTATTGAGGTTTTAGTGGATTATATTATAGGATTAAACGCTTCTTTTCAGGAGTTCAGGCATGTGTAAACGGTGTCGATGCAATCACAAAATGAATAAACTTATGTAAAGTTTGTGAGTGTTTCGGCACTGTTTATGCATGCACGAACTCCTGAAAAGAACCGTTTAATACTTATAATTCTTTCACGTGAATCTTTTCCCTATTTTGATTAATAAACTGATTTTCAGGCTTACTTTTAATCGAACGCTATCGTAGTTTCCTGTAGGCGGTCGCCATATTGTTTATGCTGGTTATACAAAAAAGTTCACCGAGTTATGAACGGATCAAAAACGAAAAAGTTCATCGAGTTATGAACGAATCAAAAACCAACACGTGACAGTGTTCTTGTCCAATCAAAAGGAACGAAAACGATATGCATTAATTCTACAAGAATTATATTGTCGTACTTCCAACAAAATCAGCATTAAAAACATGCCGTACACAACATACATAAATTAGCATGGGCCCCTATGCTCGTGGAGTGACATGTCTACCCATGGACTGTTGTTTCAGTGATCTAGTACTATAAAAATTCAACTAATGGTATATTTCTAGTACAAATCAAATATCATCATCATCTCCTCGAAGTGTTTGAAATGTAGAGCAGCAATTTAAGTGCCGTTCCTTTACTTTAATTTACGTCTAAGTGTAATGTTAAATAGTCTCTCGTGTCCATATCTTTTCTTACTGATTGATCCTCGTCATGATATAGCTGAAAAAATTACTCACATTGCGTTCAAGAACTACCACTCACTCTAGAATAAATACTGGATGTTAATTAAAATATGTCATGAGATATATTAATTCTTGTTTATTCTTATATTTCACAGTTTATCATAGAAGGTCAAAAGCAGAAAAGTTATTTAAGTGACATATCAATTGATGACGTAAGCTTATACAACTGTTCAGATGGTAAGATTTAAAGTAGGAAGAGATTCTTATGTCTTCAATATTAAAATATAAAAAGATTCCGAATAGAATAACTTAAGTCTTCAATATTAAAATATAAAAAGATTCCGAATAGAATAATTTAAGTCTTTAGGGTAATAACAAAATTACCGAGCACAGAGCAATCTTCCAAAGGGAAATTCAAAACTCATAAATCAATAAACAGACAAAATCAGTCAACAACCGGGAAACTGGGAAACCGCAATGGCCCTGACTTGGTACAGGCATTTCTAAAGAAATGGTGGATTGAATCAGATCTTACGGCGCCAACGTCTTGCTTCCATTACGGTTCAAAGGTTCCGGTTGTCATGCACTAAAACAGCATTTATAGCAATACTGGAAAAAATAGGTAAAATAGTAGTCAAACAGTACTAAATTAGTTAGGAGGGTATCTAATATATCTCGTGAACCATCACCATCAATAACTATGAGTCCTTTGAAGTATTTTAATTACGACAGTAAATGTCAAAAGCATTTTTACGTCACACATTCACAAAAAATATTTTTGACATTGTAAACCACGTATTAATATTAATGTGTAAAATGATTCTGAATAGAATAAACTAAGTCTTCAATATTAAAATGTCAAAACATTCCGAATAGAATAACTTAAGTAAGTCTTCAATATTAAAATATCCAGAGACTCCGAATTGAATAGGTCTATGTCTGCAATATTAAAATGCCAAAAGATTCCGAATAGAACAGACAATGTCTTCAACAATGAACTAATAAAAACGTAGATATCTAATTTAATAGACACCACTTTATGATAGTAAACAATGGGTCATATCCTATGAGAATTAACAATGGCCACATTAAACATGAAATTGAACAATGGACCAAATCGTTTGATAGTGAACAATGGCCGATATACTATCATAGTGATCTTAAATTAGAAACTTTTTTACCTGGTGACTCCTTGATAATTTTTGGAGAATATTTTACTCTTGTCACCATGGTATATCTCTGAAACAATAAGAGTTTAAAGATACCAAAGGGGGAATCAGAATCCGTAAAACGAAGAAGAATAGACAACGCAATGGCTAAAAGATAAAGTATAAAAGGACAAACAACGATATAATAACCATACACATAAACTAAAGATGAATAGTTTAATACTATATTTGACCTATAATATGTTAATGATATTTATTTATTCCATAGATTATAATATTACAACAGAAACAACAGACCTAGATACAACCATTGATGTAGTTCAAGAAACAACTAAAATTATTCCTCGTATACTTACTACAGCATCCGGGTCAAATGTTACCAACGCGCAAGTTACAAAGGAGACTACGGCGGCAACAACAATCAAACCAACCATTGAAGCAAACACTAGAATAAGCTCTATTGCAACAACTCAGAGAAGTGAAAACTCAACCACGGCAAAAACCAAACCATCAACCATAGCAACCAGTATTAGCAAGAGTGCAACAACACATGAATATATTACTACCATGGCAACAAGCACGACACAAATAGCTGACAAGACTTCCGGAATTAAGGTTACAACTAAAACATCACTTACTACTTCAAAATCTACTACACGACCAAGCTCAACAACAAAATCATCGACGGTTACAGTATCAACTCCGAAAAGATCAAAAACAACAACAACACATCCGACATCAACCACGACACGTCCAACAACACCCACGACACTTCGAACAACAACGACGACTCGTCCTACAACTACGACACTTCCGACGACGACGACAAAGGCGACAACGACGACACTTCCAACAACAACCACTACACTTCCGACAACGACAACACTTCCAACAACAACCACGACACTTCCGACGACAACAACAACGATATCAACAACACTTCCGACGACAACAACCAGGAGTACTACAAGTAACAAACCGACAACGGGCGTTAAAACGTCCCCAACAACTTTACGTACAACTACCAACCCGGTCGTATCAACACGGAAAACAACAGTAGAAAGGGGAACAACTGGCCTTACGAAAAATGTTATGACATCATCACATGGTGTTTTAAAAGACATAACAACACAAAATACAGTATCTAAAAAGACTATGTATCCTCTTTATAATAATGCTACAGACTTAAATTTTAATATTACCACGGAGGGTTCTGTTGAGTTCCGGAAAAGGACAGACAATACACCCCTAAAACCATTAATGATTGGTGTAGGCGTTGGGGTAGCGATCGGACTGATAATTGTTTTTGGTGCAATATATATTTATCTTAAAAAACGACGAAAAGATGATGTTTTTGAAGATGAAATGGAACCTATAGCAAAAAATGCAGTTTACGACTAGTATTTAAATATGTGTATTCTTAACAATTGTGATGTATTGTGCAGTCCACAGACATTCCTTATAGTTTCGGATTTATTGTGTTATTATTGAAAATTTCTATTACGGGAATGCTTAACTATGTCCAATGATAGAATTCTAATGAGCAAAGCACTAAGTATCTAATATATATATATCACAAGTTTTAACGTTACGTAGAAGAGGAGCACAGCTGGTACCCATAGGAATTCCGAGTGTCTTGTAAGAACGTCAACGTAAATCATAACAAATATAGTTCGATTACAAACGCAAGCATTTTGATGTTATCAGTTTCAGAGAACTCTGGTATAATTAGTGTTTTCTGTACAAAATAAGATGTGTCCCTTCTACGTTGGCCATTCTTTTTTATGAAGCACATTTGAACTAAATCTTTCAATACGTCTTTAAGTTTTGAAGGGGAGGGGTAATTGTCTTGAGGACAGAGAAGTCAAATGTTTTAATGCTATTGTATGGGGAGGGGGGCCTTAGTCGTATGTACTTTCCACATATAAAACTAAAAACAGATAATACGGCTATATTGTTAGATAAAAACCACATTTTGCCTTTTAATTCATAAATTTTATTTAAAGGAAAAATAGTTTTTCATACTGCACTATTTTTCTCGCACTGTGTAAGGATCAAATGTTTGGCTTTTGCATACATAGAGGAACGATATACATGAATATATGTTTACTATACGATAATAACGACTGCTAGCAGTGGCTGGTATGCCACACTCTCCGAGAGATATTTTGATTTCCGATGGCATAACCCAGTGGCATAACCGTTCCGATGTCATTCTGCTTAATGTAAGCGAAATCAATATACTATGCACAGTAAAACTTCCTAATAGAATCCCCATGTAAACTTTACTGTTTTTTTTTGTGATGTTAATATTCAAGAAAAACATCACAGAAACATTTGATGCAAATTATTTTGTAGTATTTATGTTATTTGTTTTAGAATAATAAGTTTTGTTCTCCATAAAGCACATCTCATTTCTACATCGTTGTGTATCCTCTGTACGTTACATCATGTCCAGTGTATGCCGAACACATATGACGTACGCATCCACAACACACGTGTCCACCAGTCTATTGTACGTTACATCATGTCCAGTGTATGCCGAACACATATAACGTACACATCCACAACACACGTGTCCACCAGTCTGTTGTACGTTACATCATGTCCAGTGTATGCCGAACACATATAACGGACACATCCACAACACACGTGTCCACCAGTCTATTGTACGTTACATCATGTCCAGTGTATGCCGAACACATATAACGTACACATCTACAACACACGTGTCCACCAGTCTATTGTACGTTACATCATGTCCAGTGTATGCCGAACACATATAACGTACACATCCACAACACACGTGTCCACCAGTCTATTGTACGTTACATCATGTCCAGTGTATGTCGAACACATATAACGTACACATCCACAACACACGTGTCCACCAGTCTATTGTACGTTACATCATGTCCAGTGTATGCCGAACACATATAACGTACACATCCACAACACACGTGTCCACCAGTCTATTGTACGTTACATCATGTCCAGTGTATGTCGAACACATATAACGTACACATCCACAACACACGTGTCCACCAGTCTATTGTACGTTACATCATGTCCAGTGTATGCCGAACACATATAACGTACACATCCACAACACACGTGTCCACCAGTCTATTGTACGTTACATCATGTCCAGTGTATGCCGAACACATATAACGTACACATCCACAACACACGTGTCCACCAGTCTATTGTACGTTTTGATTTATTTTTCTCTTTTTTTCCTCAAAATATTGCTAAATAAACTGACCACTATATTCTTGGATTCAAGGGCGGATCCAGATGGGGGGTGCCGGGTGCGCCCCTCCCCCTAAAGTTGAAAAAAATATGATTTTTTTTGCGTAAAATCGTGATTTTTCACACGAAATACCCCAAAAATTTTCGCGCCTCGCTCCGATCGGCGCGATTAATTTAAGTGCGCCCCCCTAACTTGAAATCATGGATCCGCCCCTGGGATTGTATCATCGTTTTTAAATTGTACCGTAACTGTTTAAATTGTTTATCAGAGATAACAATGGCAAGTTTAAATTATCTATTCAATTCAATAGTTCATTAACGAATTATCGGCTCATAAGGGATATACAATCAATACGATGAAATAAAAACAATCAATTACAAATGGTATATCTAAAACAATAAATGACAATATTATGCGTGACGGCAGAAGTAGTCTATGACTTAATTTTACAGTCGCAAGATCAAGTAACAAGCAACAAATAATTCATCTTGAGCAAATGCAACATAATTATATATTCCAGTGCTGTGAATATGATACACTTATTGACTGGTATCACTATGAGGATAATAGTAAGTTTACTGATGCCCGAGACATCAACTATTGCCCGAGACGAAGCCATTGACAATACATGTAGGTGGTGTCGAGGGGAACAATAAAATTGTTATTACCCGAATATCCAAAGTGTTTATTATACCGGACAGCCTAAAAAAATACAATACTGCGGACAGACACAGAACGTGTTCGTTATGTTTGTTGTCGTCTGCGTGTTTGAAAAAGTTAGTTATCCCGAAAGTTTTGTATATGTCATTTACCATGTTTCATCCAATGAATAAAGAGGACAAAAAATGCCGCGAAAATATATCACATTTCCGGTGAATAGTTCATTACACAATATACCAGTAAATAGAATATTTATGAACATGTTTTTAAAAAGGAAAACTAATAATGAGGTATATTAATTAATACTATCTACTGAGCGGAGGGTACCCTCTGATTCTAATAGTCCACTATGGTATTATGTTTGGGTAACTAGTCTTTACACAAAACTGAGGGGCCGTGATCGCATGGTACTACCTCTGCAATTATTACCTATCACCTCTAAAGTTGTGAGTTCGAACCCAGTTCATGGCGAGGTGTACTTGATACATTATGTGATAGAGTTTGTCAGTGATTTGCGACAGGTCAGTTGTTTTCTCCGGGTATTCCGGTTTCCTCCTTCACTAAGACTGACCGCCACGATATAACTGAAATGTTGTTGAAAGTGGTGTTAAACACCATAAACCAAACCAAATCACAAAACTGAATAACTATGTAATGGTAATATGATGTTAGCGCCACAATAACTTGTATATGTCGTTTATTATTATGATTTTGTTTATGTATATACAGGTATGCTTATAAATAGTATTAGTCTTGTTTTGTGATTTACAGAATCATCCGTGTATAGTGTTGTACTTGGTATTTGATCAGATGTTATATATACTAAACTTTGATTATATACCTATGTAACTTGCTTTGAAATTTTGATTAAATTAAATGTGTACTATAATTGTGTTATATTATACTGTCAATATAACATGCCTGAAGAAATTCAGCATTATGTCAACCATTTTTTTTTTAATGAAAATGGAACCACTGTACACAGCGGATTTAAAAGACACAGTAATATAAGCAAGGTTTGAAGATATCAAAGGGGTAATCAGAAATTGAAGACGGAGAGACAACAGAATGGCTAACAGAAACAGAACAAAAGCACAAACAGACAAATAAATATCTATAAAACACTACACAGAGAACTACAAATTGGGCAACATGTATCACACAAAAACCGAGGATGGACCGAGGTGCTCCGGAAGGGTGGGCAGCTCCACACATGGTGTTTTAAATACTACGCCATGTCCTAACATATATATACATACAAAATATGAATGCACCGCGTCTTAAACAAAAATATTCTGCCTTGAACAAGGTTGTATTAGATGAAGCGGAAGAAGGGGAGACTTAATTAACAGTTAGTATATGTAATTTGTGTAATCGTTAGTGGCATGTTGAATCATGTGTGTCATAAGACAACTAATCAGTGATTGTTGTTTTAACGCCAAATGAGCAATTTACAACCTATATCATGATGAGAACAAATTATTATTTTTTTTTCTGATAAATGCTTTGAACTATAGTAATAAACTTTTTGGGGACTAATATTAAATCTGTTTGAAGTATCAAAGAGTAATGGCCTTTAAACCAACAGAATCTACCTTACTAGCTGGGAGACAGTCAACTACGAACATTCATTGACCCTGCTATTATACTGTCCATGTTTATGGGGGGGGGGGGTCCTAAAGGGGGTACCAATCACGCAATCACGCTTAAAATTGGGCAAAATCATGCTTCACGCTTAGATATTTGGATATTTCACGTTTCACGTTTATTAGCTGTGGAACCGTAGCCCTTTATGGTCCTTTTTTTTCTTTTTTTTTTGGCGGACCATAGGTCGCCAAAAAAAAGGACCATAAAGGGCTATGGTTCCGCAGCAACACGTTTATCTGCATGGCTTGATTACTGTTTATTGTCAGGGACTTCTTGGTGTCAGTTATATATTGTATGTTGAGGACCTTATTGTAACATCTGTATGTGTAGTTTTATAGTTGTTTTTTGTTGTTTAGTTATATAGCAGTTCCTCATAGCTGCCAGATCTACAACCATGATTTGAATTTTCCCTCTTCATAACTTCATTCAATATTGATATTTACTGATAATATTGTTTTCATATTATTTCAAACAGTTATCCGATTAAGAATATCGCTGCCCCTTGATAAATTTTAACTTGTCAGAGATTCTAGCGTAAAAAGTCTCCTAAAAACCGGAGGCAGTAAAAGAAATGCACAGCCACAAATCAAGTTCCGACGCAGCGAAGCATCAGAATACGGACTTTGATTTGTCTTCATACTTAAAAGTAAGCTAGATTTTCATACATTCACATACAGAATATGATTTTTCACGGATCACGTTGCACTAGAGATCACGTTTTCAGGTCTATATTTTCCGTTTTTCACGTGTCACGCTTCCGAAAAAAGGCCATTCACGTATCACACTTAGACCCCTTTCAGATCCACTTTAAAAAGTCTTTATGTTGTCATTCATTTTAGTGATAATATGTACATGTAGTCTTTTTAAGTGGAAACGATCGAATCTCTGCAGGATTTTTCTTTATCATTTGTTAAAATCGATCTTTCCAAAGCTAGCGCTCATTAACTAGTCCTACCACATTGTGTCTGTCCAAAGCTGGCACTCATTAACTGGTCCTACACCAGTGTGTCTGTCCAAAGCTGGCGCTCATTAACTGGTCCTACACCAGTGTGTCTGTCCAAAGCTGGCGCTCATTAACTGGTCCTACCACATCGTGTCTGTCCAAAGCTGGCACTCATTAACTGGTCCTACCACAGTGTGTCTGGCCAAAGCTGGCACTCATTAACTGGTCCTACTACAGTGTGTCTGGCCAAAGCTGGCGCTCATTAACTGGTCCTACCACATTGTGTCTGTCCAAAGCTGGCGCTCATTAACTGGTCCTACCACAGTGTGTCTGTCCAAAGCTGGCGCTCATTAACTGGTCCTACCACTTTGTGTCTGTCCAAAGCTAGCGCTTATTAACTGGTCCTACCACATTGTGTCTGTCCAAAGCTGGCGCTCATTAACTGGTCCTACCACATTGTGTCTGTCCAAAGCTGGCGCTTAATTTACCAACGTCATATATGTCATGATCTTTTTAACGTTCGTGATTTGAGTTGAGAAGTGATTGCTTGTTTTGTTGTCACTTTGAATGTTTACTTTGAATGACTTGGTTAACCATTACTGTGTCTCACATGACCACGGATATGTTCTGTTTGTCGTAATCACAATCCAGTCCTTTCCTCGTTAATGACTAATCATCGTGTTTGTAACAAGCGTAACACGACAGATGCCACATGTGGAGCAGGAACTGCTTACCCTTCCGGAGCATCTGAGTTCACCCCCGGTTTTTAGTTAAGTTTGTGTTGCTCGATCTTTAGTTTTCTGTGTAATGCTTTGTAGATAAGGGTAATAACAAAATTACCGAACACAGATCATTGTTTGTCCTTTAATTCTTTTTCTTCTGGCCATTGTGTTGTCTGTCCTTCTTCGGATTACGGCTTCTCATTACCCCTTTTGGTATCTTCTGGCCATTGTGTTGTCTATCCTTCTTTGATTTACGGCTTCTCATTACGCCTTTTGGTATCTTGTGGCCATTGTGTTGTCTGTCCTTCTTTGGATTACGGCTTCTCATGACCCCTTTTGGTATCTTCTGGCCATTGTGTTGTCTATCCTTCTTTGGATTATGGCTTCTCATTACCCCTTATGGTAACTTCTGGCCATTGTGTTGTCTGTCCTTTGGATTACGGCTTCTCATGACCCCTTTTGGTATCTTCTGGCCATTGTGTTGTCTATCCTTCTTTGGATTATGGCTTCTCATTACCCCTTTTGGTATCTTCTGGCCATTGTGTTGTCTGTCCTTCTTCGATTTACGGCTTCTCATAACCCCTTTTGATATATTCTGGCCATTGTGTTGTCTGTCCTTCTTCGGATTACGGCTTCTCATAACCCCTTTTGGTATCTTGTGGCCATTGTGTTGTCTGTCCTTCGATTTACGGCTTCTCATAACCCCTTTTGGTATCTTGTGGCCATTGTGTTGTCTGTCCTTCTTCGATTTACGGCTTCTCATTACCCCTTTTGGTATCTTCTGGCCATTGTGTTGTCTGTCCTTCTTCGGATTACGGCTTCTCATTACCCCTTTTGGTATCTTCTGTCCATTGTGTTGTCTGTCCTTCTTCGATTTACGGCTTCTCATTACCCCTTTTGGTATCTTCTGGCCATTGTGTTGTCTGTCCTTCGATTTACGGCTTCTCATTACCCCTTTTGGTATCTTCTGGCCATTGTGTTGTCTGTCCTTCTTTGGATTATGGCTTCTCATTACCCCTTTTGGTATCTTCTGGCCATTGTGGTGTCTGTCCTTCTTCGGTTTACGGCTTACCCCTTTTGGTATCTTCAAACGTTTCCTATCATTAAATAATGACTGTTTTCGAGTTTGACAGAAATAATTCACGGAAGCCACAATTCGTTGGAGATTTTATCATGGGCAATTTATTTTCTATAAATTCTCCAATGAAATTTCTAATTTCAAACCCGAAATTATTAGCATCATTTTTTATTGTCATTCATCAGACAATTGTATGTCAGTATTTATTGTATTGACATATTTCTCTCTGTAACAATTCTGGGCTGAATTAATTAATTAACTACTCATCACCTCAATCAACCCAAACTTCTTTAATTACAGGTAAATCACAAACAAATAACTATTTCTATGTATGATATTGAGCTTTACTGTTAAAACTTGGGGTTAATAACATTATTTATTGCGTTTTTTTAAGATTTGGACATTCAGAGAATAAATCTTAACACAAAGAAATACTCAAACTTAAAGGGGCATTAGCTACGATTCTAACATGACCTCACTCTTTCCCTTTGTCATTACCTCTTTTGGTATCTTCTGGCCATTGTGTTGGCTGTCCTTCTTTGGATTACGGCTTCTCATTACTCCTTTTGGTATCTTCAAACTTTTCTTAGTTTGACAGAAATAATTCCCGGGAGCCACAATTTGTGGGAGATTTAATCATAGGTAATTCATTTTCTATAAATTCATCGCGAGCAATGAAATTTCTAACTTCAAACCATCAATTGTTAGCATCACTAGTAGGTAAATTTCTGTGCTATTGGGGGGAAATGTGATGATTTATCAGTAGTCATGAAAAAAAGGTTTAAACAGTGATGGCCAACAATTCCACCAATATCAACAAAACGAGCGATCACCTAGAGGCCTCTTACCTCGTCTCATTTAAGACAAAATAAAAAGAAACCATGACATATAACATTGAAATCCATGTCTTGATTTGAGATTGTCACAAAAATGTGGCAGGGTTAAACTGGTTAATGGGAATCCAACCCTCCCATCATGATAATTGAATTTTTCAAAGAGCAAAACAATAACTGAATTTAGTACTGGGTTGACTACTATTTTACCTATTTTGTTTCAGTATTGTTATAAATGCTGTTATAGTGACAACCGGAACCTTTGAACCGTAATGAAAGTGAGAGGTTTGGCACCGTAAAATCTGATTCAATCCCCCATTTCTTTAGAAATTCCTGTACCAAGTTTTCCCAGTTCTCCGGTTGTTGACTGATTTTGTCTGTTTGTTGATTTATGAGTTTTGGTTTTCCCTTTGGAAGATTGCTCGGTGTTCGGTAATTTTATTATTACCCTTATAAAGAAACATAAAATAAAAACCTGCACCAATTCTTAAACAAGATATAAAAACACATGCTTCATTTCTTCAACAAACGATAAAAAACCTGCATGGATTTGATATAATAAATGACAACACAAACATGGATGCTGTTTTATTACATCAACTCTATTTGATACTCATGTTAATTCTAATGCTTTATGTTTTATTACATCAACTCTATTTGATACTCATGTTAATTCTAATGCTTTATCAGTTATTATTATTGCTATTCATCAGACATTGTTTGTCAGGATTTATATTATTGATATATTTCTCAGTAAATATTCTGAGCTGAATTAATTGATTAACTACTCATTACCTCAATCAACCCAAACTTCTTTAATTACAGGTAAATCACAAATAAATAACTATCTCTATGTATGATATTGACTTTTATTGTTAAAACTTCGGGTTAATAAAATTATTTATTGCGTTTTTTTAAGATGTAGATATTCAGAGAATAAATCTTAACACAAAGAAATACTCAAACTTAAATTTAAAAAATCTTCATTAAGAACATTCTTTTAATTTAATTAACTTTTCAAGTTCATAATAATTGATTTTATCTTTAATAAGTGTCAGTCTGTCAAAACAATTTTAACTGGTACAATGCTATGGAATCAATGAAAATGATATAAACAGTAAGATTTAATCAATAAAGATTGTTTTTTGAAATGTTCATAATGATAAAAATATAGATATCTAATTTAGCACAACAGTACGTTACTGTAATAACCTTGATCATGTTCGCTCAAAGTCAAAAGATTGGAAAACCAAATAATTTATAAGTCTTTGGGAGCAAAGAAAACTAACGATGTAAACATAAACTGGCAACAAGAAGAATTTACTGGTCTTGCTGATGAAAAATGTCACTATATATTAAATGTCTTATTTTTCAATTTAATAGAGTGAGGCTTTCACACAAAGTGAGTTGTCTTTCAGCTATATCATGGAGAGTTATATTTCAATGAGATGATGGCAATGTCCACTTTGTACTAGACTAACGCTTAGTTGGATACTTATAATGTTATATTTAGGTTACTGAAACAACAGTCCATGAATACAAATGTTGCTCCATTCGAACACATTATCCTTATTCTGAGCCAACCTGAGTGAGCCATAACTTTTTAATGCTCCATGCTTAGTAGAGAACAAACCAATTTTATAGTCTTTGACATGACCAGGCTCGAACCCACGATCTACAGCACTTGTGGCAAGCACGCTAACCATTACACCACGATGTGGTTCAATTTAATGTTTTAAGTTTGAACAAAAACAATACACAAATCCAGTTGTCACAAGTAAAAAGTGTAGATTGGTAAAGATATAAGAACAAGATAAAACAGTCCCTTATTAAAACTCACAGTATTCAGTGGCTTAAAACTCACAGTATTCAGTGGCTTAAAACTCACAGTATTCAGTGGCTTAAAACTCACAGTATTCAGTGGCTTAAAACTCACAGTATTCAGTGGCTTAAAACTCACAGTATTCAGTGGCTTAAAACTCACAGTATTCAGTGGCTTAAAACTCACAGTATTCAGTGGCTTAAAACTCAGTATTCAGTGGCTTAAACTCACAGTATTCAGTGGCTTAAAACTCACAGTATTCAGTGGCTTAAAACTCACAGTATTCAGTGGCTTAAAACTCACAGTATTCAGTGGCTTAAAACTCACAATATTCAGTGGCTTAAAACTCAGTATTCAGTGGCTTAAAACTCACAGTATTCAGTGGCTTAAAACTCACAGTATTCAGTGGCTTAAAACTCAGTATTCAGTGGCTTAAAACTCACAGTATTCAGTGGCTTAACAGTGATTTAATCCTTTGTTTCTTTGGTAGATTTTGAAGCTTATAAGATTTGTGATGTCAGAGTCAAGCTATTTCAATTTTCAGAAACATTGTAAAAACTTGGATAAATATAACTTTTAGACAATATGGCAGGATGGAGCCATCATGGTCGTGATCGTATGATTTATAACTGCTATGCAATCAGTACCCATCACCACTAACGTTTTGAGTTCAAATTCCACCCAGGTGAGGTGTACTCGATACAACATTATGTGATATAGTTGTCAGTGAATAACGGCATGTCAGTGGTTTTCTCCGGGTACTCCAGTTTTGTCCACCAACTAGAGGCTCCTAGGAGCCTGTAATCACTCACCTGGCTCAACGCTGCTCTCATTAAAACATGTGAAAAAAGTTTGTATGTAAATTAAGTACAGTTAAGTTTGGCTATTGCAGCACCCGTCTTGGATAGAGGGCACGGCTGCTGAAAACAATTTTGAAAAGGGACCATGCAAGGACTCTCCTGGTAGTTCTTTTGGGGCAAATATTGCTACCCAAATGCTATAATGAACAACTGATAATCATGCCTCAACAGAACTCTCCATTTCAAGTCTTATGATATGTCACAAGCTTACATTAAGTTCTATTTTTAGTAACAGTAGTCATTTTGGGGAAAATATCGCTACCTGAATCCTATAATGAACAACTGACATCACATCTCAACAGCATTTTTCATTTTGAGTCTTATGATATGTTACAAGCCTATGTTTGCATTCAGTTATGTTTTTAGTAACAGTGGCCATCTTGGTTGGGGGGCCAATGTCGTCAGACACAATTCTGAAAGTGGACCACATAAGGACCATTCCACCAAGGTTTGGTCAAGATTGGCAAAGCAGTTACAGAGGAGAAGATTTTTTAATTCATTTTTTGCTGAATTTTCTATTTTTAGTATCAGTGGCCATCTTGGTTGGCGGCCGGGATCATCGAACACAATTCTGAAAGGGGACCACCTAAGGACCATTCCACCAAAGTTTGGTCCCAAATGGCCAAGTAGTTTTAGGGGAGAAGATTTTTATTTGATTTTTTGCTGAATTTTCTATTTTTAGTAATGGCAGACATCTTGGTTAATGGTTGGGGTCATCAGACAAAATTCTGAAAGGCGACCACCAAAGGACCATTCCACCAAAGTTTGGTTCAAATTGGCCCTGTGGCTTCAGAGGAGTTGATTAAAATGTGAAAAATTAACAGACGGACAGACGACGGACGCTCAGTGGTGACAATAAAAACGGAATATATGTTAAACTACTCCTTGCCATGTAGCTGCAGTTAAAATGTGAGCTCATTTTGACTTATACTAAAGCAGTAATGGACAATTAAAATTTCATCTCCCCTTTTTCCTATTATTAGCTTGGCGGCCATCTTGGATGGAAGTCGGGATCACCAGACACAATTTTGGAAGGGGGCCACCCAAGGACCATTCCACCAAAGTTTGGTTCAAATTGGCACAGTGGCTTCAGAGGAGTTGATTAAAATGTGAAAAGTTAACGACGGACACTCAGTGGTGACAATAGCTCTCATGACCCTTTGGGTCAAGTGAGCTAATAAAACTGATCGTCACTATATAACTGAAATATTGTTGAAAGTGGTGTTAAATACCATTATTTGCAAACCCCACCCCCCCTCCCCCCAAATTATGGCAGGTCAAAGTTCATAAGTTAAACATACAAGGTCAGAGTATACGAGTATCAATTCAGGTTCTCTAGCAGTGTAAAGACAATTTATTTTGTACAACATTAACAAAATAAAATAAAATGTAATACCATTATGAGCTGATCAGCTGTATCTATATACTCTTTAATGTTTTGGCTATTATATATATCACATATTACAGAGATTCATATTGTTACCGTGGCAATAAATATTAAATATCATAGTACAAGTATGAAAGATGAAGTCATCAAAATGTTTTATCATCTGAGTAATCAAAGACATTAATTGGTAATTTAATTTGATTTTCAGCCTGGAGAAAATTTTGGTTATACTCGATAACCTGGGTTGGTATTGTGACGTCACCAACGTGTTCATCCGCCAACAACAAATTCAAATAGTCACATGAAATAATTGTAATTAAAATCGAGGAATCATTAAATTTTGTTGTTAAAATTTAATTATAAGGAATATTTATTTGAAATTGTTGAACAGGTTATACTTGCATAACCTGGTTTGGGTCAGTTTACCCTTTTCATAAACAGCTTCGCGGTTTATTAAGCGTAAACTAACCCAAACCAGGTAATATCGTATAACCTGTTCAACAACTTCAAATATTCCTTAAATATAAAGGAAGTCACTTGTTGGTTGATTGATTGATTATTACTGAACGTCTAGAGGGCAGTATTTTATCTTTATTCAGGACGAAAACATTTTCAATAATATATAGAAACTATATTGATATGAGGTCAGGAATGAGTCAATGACTTTTGACTGTCACTGAACAGGCATGGAGAGTTGGGTAGGGACGAAACATTTTGTAACCAATAACCAATGTTTGATATGTTAGAATGCAAATCACCTATCATGAAAGCTATCACATATATATGTCGTGGCAATTAGTATGACCAAATAATAAAAAATGTAGAAGCAATCAAGCACAATCAAATAATGTACATGTTGAGGCAATCTAGCACGACCAGAATTCGAAAATGTGGCATTCATGCATGGATAGATAGGGAATATGTTGCAATCAAGCATGACCAAATTTATGTCAAATTTAATCTGCAGAAGGGTTTAAAACAAAAAAGTGAACAAGATGTATTCAAATTTGAAATCAGATTTGCTTGATATTTTTTACTAGAGGCATAATACCATATTATTTTTACCCGTAAATTGTAAATTATTAAATAATTGCTGTTTAACGTGATGTGAGCAGTATGTGAGCTATATTTAAGAACAACTTTATAATGAATGAATGATTGTTACTTAGTGCCAAGTGAGCATTTTTTTTAGCTATATCATAGCAAAAACAAGGTACATTTTTATAGTGATATCTCACTGAAACAACAGTCTGCGAGTAGCATGTCGCTCCACTTGGACACATTATCCTGATTCTGAGCCAACAAGTCTTTGCTCTTTCTCCTTAATGCTATGTGTTTGCGGAGAAGCAACAAATATCAATTTCATTGTCTTTGGTTTGACCTGACCAGGGCTACCACACGTGTGGCAATCATGCTAACTAACCATTACACCATCGTTGCCATTGAAACAAATATAATCTTATAATTGAGAAAAAATACCATTTGAGGGATAATTTATATAGTACATGTACTGACAAGCAGAAAACAGTTTAAATTGGATGAAAACCCTGGCCTATACCAAAGAAACATATAATAGATAGAGGCATATATCAGTAATAAAAATTAGGGGAGATAATTAGTGTATACACAGTATACTATGTTACTAGAGACCTGTATCAAACCATCTACAGTCAAACCTGTCTTATATGACCTTCCTAGAGAACAGTGAAATATAGTCACATTAGACAGGTGGTCACTTAATACAGGTTTAATTGGTATGAAATGCACTGTGAAGGGAAATCAAAATTAAGTTATTGCTCAATAAGTTATTGGTCACTAAAGCAGGTTTTACTATTTATAACTCTATGTGGTATGTAGAGAATAACAATGAGATCAAAATTGCTGAACATTGTCAGTATTACAACAGTTCAGTAAATAGTCAGTATTACAACAGCTCAGTAACTAGTCAGTATTTGACCTAACCCACTTGCCCGAAGCACGGGACAAGTAAAACTGGATTCGGACAAGTGAAAATTATGTTTTTTTTTTTTTTTAAATCTATAATGGACTTTGACGGTGACTTTCTCAAAAAGGAAATTGCATCCAAATATTTAAAATTACGAAAGAATTTGTTTGAATAGATAGAAAAATTTTCTAAATTTGGCTTTCGGGCAAGTAGGTGAAAAAAATTAACGCAAAGACTGATTAGTGCTGTCAATTAATGAAAAAGAACAATGAAAATTATAAACTGTGCTCTATAGCATCTTAAAATAGAACAATGAAAATTATAAACTGTGCTCTATAACATCTTAAAATAGAACAATGAAAATTATAAACTGTGCTCTATAACATCTTAAAATAGAACAATGAAAATTATAAACTGTGCTCTATAACATCTTAAAATAGAATACTCTGAAACAAAAATAGTTTAATCATGAATAATGTACATGGCTTTTTATTTGTTGATGAGATTTGCTGAATGACGTGGAGATTGACAGTCATAACTGTATTTTCAAGTCGCGTCCTTTTTCTCTCTGTCAAGTTTTGACGTCTCTTTTTTATTATCTTCCATCAACACATTTAAGTGTTGTTTTGCTGTCTCTAAGAACACATCCAAACTGGAAAGCTGTCTATGTCTCACAACCTTGTCTTTCTATAAATAAAATAAAAAACATACTATGGTATAATTCTTTGAGAATAAATATAGAAATAAATAGAAACCCTGTTAAAACATATTTTAAACTGTCTAACAAATGTTTATTATGATATTATTACTTGATGATTTCCGTATTGGCCTAGTTATTAGTCCAAAGGTAGCTGTATTGGCCTGATGCGAAGCCAAATGGCAATACAGCTACCCAAGGACTAATAACTAGGCAAATACGGAAATCATCACACAATGATATATTTATTAATTAACCATAAAATATTGTCTTATGTGTTTTTATCTTTTTGCTTTCAGAACGTCTCTATTTTATCGTTGATACATATGTAAAAATCTAGATAGAATCCGGAACATTGTGAGTTCAAATCCCGCTCAGGCGATATGTACTCCATCCAACATTATGTGATAAAGTTTGTCAGTAACTTGCGACAGGTCAGTGGTTTTCTCCGGTTTCCTCCAACAATAAAACTGACCGCCATGATATAATTGAAATATTGTTGAAAGTGGCATTAAACACCATAATCCTAACCATTATTTCAGTACAAACCTGTTGTTGTTGATCTATATAAGATTTCATCTCCCCTTTAACAGATTCCACCGCTGCCTTTACACATTCTCTGCAGTGATTTTTCTCTTCTTCTAATAATTCCTTCACCAGTTCCTGATCAAAAGTATAAATCAACAAAACTATTAATAATCAGTCTCTATCTTGTCTTGTCAAAATTGAAGAGAAAACAGAATTTGACAGTGAAACCTGTATAAACTGAACCCTGAATAAAATGAAATTTTGGATAAACGGAACCCTGAATAAACTGGAATACTTGATAAACGGAACCCTGAATAAAGTGGAATACTTGATAAACCAAACTCTGAATAAACTGGAATCCTGTATAAACCAAACCCTGAATAAACTGAAATTCTGGATAAACCAAATCCTGAATAAACTGGAATACTTGATAAACCAAATTCTGAATAAACTGGAATCCTGTATAAACCAAACCCTGAATAAACTGAAATTCTGGATAAACCAAATCCTGAATAAACTGAAATTCTGGATAAACCAAACCCTGAATAAACTGAAATTCTGGATAAACCGAACCCTGAAAAAAAATTGAAATTCTGGATAAACCGAACCCTGAATAAACTGAAATTATGGATAAACCTAACCCTGAATAAACTGAAATTATGGATAAACCTAACCCTGAATAAACTGAAATTCTGGATAAATCGAACCCTGAATAAACTGAAATTATGGATAAACCAAACCCTGAATAAACTGAAATTCTGGATAAACCGAACCCTGAATAAACTGAAACCCTGGATAAACCGAACCCTGAAAAAAAATTGAAATTCTGGATAAACTGAAATTATGGATAAACCTAACCCTGAATAAACTGAAATTCTGGATAAACCGAACCCTGAATAAACTGAAATTATGGATAAACCTAACCCTGAATAAACTGAAATTCTGGATAAACCGAACCCTGAATAAACTGAAATTATGGATAAACCGAACCCTGAATAAACTGGAATTATGGATAAACCGAACCCTGAATAAACCAAATAAAATTCCAAATGTAGAAAATCTTTGCTAATTTAACCTGCATAAACTGAACACTTGTTTATTCTGAACATAAACGTTGGTCCCAACGAGGTTTTCAATGTACATGTACTTTGAAATAGCAGAGTTATCTAAAAAATAAGTTAAAATCTATAATGAATGGAAGAAATTTTTTCTATGAAATTTTAAAAAGAAATTACTTTTACTGCACCAATTTGTGTCAGTACTTTAATAAAACTAGATAAAATTTGTATGCTGAATCAGTACATTTACTGTCTATATAAAGGTGTACATATAAACCTTTGATTTATACGTCTATTAGATGTGTAAAGTCTCCTGGTACCCTAGGTCTTATGTAGAGTGACGCACAATAGACACTGGTCAAACAGGAACATTTTGTTAACGTTTATTTATACTACAATCAGTACATTTACTGTCTATATAAAGGTGTACATATAAACCTTTACTTTATACGTCTACTAGATGTGAAAAGTCTCCTGGTACACTCTGTCGTATGTAGAGTGAAGCGTAAGAGACAATGGTAGAACGTACCATTCTGTAGACACCAATTCGTAGAAATTTAACTGAAATGTCAGATGTTTTTGCCTTTTTATGTATAAATTAAACAATTTTATGCATTCAGTACATTGCAACATAAACATAATATACACAAACTGTCTGGAAATATCAACTTCATTTGTACTCGACTTGAAACAGGGATGAAAAGCTTGTCCCAGGCTAACATTTCTCCATGTTTCCTAAACCTTGTATAAACTGAATATCTGCTGACATTGTATATTTTTTATGTTTGGTCTAAATAATGAATATTTTCATGAACAACTAATTGTCACATACAGTTTAAAGTCAGTCCATTTCTTTCATAAAGCATAAACTTATTGGTCATTTAAAGACATTTCTATTTTAAGTAACGGTATGCATCTTAGACATAGATAAGAAATACAGTGAAACTTGCCTAAACCGAACCCTGAATAAATAGTCCATCAGCCAAGTCTGAAAAAGCCTCTAATAACAAAGTTTGTGTGATACCCCTGTAGACTGCATCTTTATTGCATGAAATTAAAGTTCTAATTTGTCGATTTCCATGTGTTGTACAGTCAAACCTGTCTATAGCGACCATTGAAGGGAGTTCAGAAAAAAGGTCACATAAGACAGGGAGTCGTTGAATAGAGGTTATGATATTTGCTCCCAAAATCTCGAGAGGAAAAACCTAGTTCGGGTATATAATCCGCATCAATTTTTAACCCATTTGTGTGGAGGACAAATGCATGAATAGAGCTTAAATTCTGGCCAGAAAAAGGCATACAAATGAAATAAAAAATATGTTCAATTAATATCGTTAAATATTTCCGTCCTTTGTGAGTGAAATAAAAAAAAAAGAATGATTATATCAAAAGATCAAGTTTTTTTTGCTTTCTTTCAACATCTATTGTTATCTTGTCATCATAATTAGAATTAATCATTATGATTAGAAGAATGAAATTTCCTGACAAAACGTTAAAATTCAACTTCAATCACTCGCCGAAAGCTATAAATAACCTAATCACACAATCAGCATGTGTTTACCTTGATCTGTTACTGCACGTTAAACGAATGTTGACAGAAATATATGCTGGGAACCAGTACTTCATAATTCAATAATTTTCAAAATCACGATTATTTATTTATAAAACTGAAAGATTAAAACGGTATTTTCTATAGTAAGCAATTTTAAATATTTAATATAAATAGGAAATAAACCCAAATAACCCAAAACAACAATAATAAATCATCACGTGAACAACTTACCTGTAAAAAAAAATGGCAGTCTTACACAATAACGCTAATCATGACTCATTTAATATGAAAAATCTATTATTATGAACTAATAACAGGTATGGACTTTGGGAGTGAGATGTCAGTAGATCATGCAGATATCAGCAATTATGAAAGTCGGTTAACACAGGATTTACTTTTCAAACAGCGGAAAAAAGACGGTCGCTATATATTGTAAAATTCGTTGGGAGGAATGAAAACGGTCAGATAAGACAGGAAGTCGCTGAATACAGGGGGTCGATAAGACAGGAAGTCACTGAATACAGGAGGTCGTTAAGACAGGAAGTCGCTGAATACAGGGAGTCGTTAAGACAGGTTTAACTGTACTAAAATTAAATACGCGGAAAAAAGTATAAATTCAGCTTTATTCTACCTACCAATGTGTATACGTAGTGGGGTTCAATAGTTTGTATAATCTTTCATACACATGACCACTTTGATGTGTAAAATATATTTGGTACAAGTATAAAAATAGAGTAATTCGCCATATCCTTTGAAAATAACGCATTTTTATAAAACATATACGTTCTCGAAAATGTAGTATGTTTGTGCTTCAAAATAGCATGTTTTTAACTATTTACACATATAACTGGACGGGATTAATCGCAAAACATGTCAAATAATCACGAAAACATCATGTTCGATTTAATCGTTATATTTAAATATTTTTACAACTATTTATAATTCCGAAATGCGCTTTTTACAGAATTTAACCATTTAGCTAAATATTTCCAGATTTTCGCATTATAACCGATACGGTTTCATATCACAAATTGATTGTGATTTTCTATCATGTTATGAGCTTTTTGTGTCAATTTGTTGGTAATTTGTACTTCAAATGTTTTTCATTTTGTCAATCTAGATAACAGTTTAGATCATTATCGACAGAATGTAATCAATTAGTGGAGTATTTGTTTTGGGTCTGTTTGACTTTGGTTTAGTTGGGTGCATCCGATTTGTATTTTCTCATTTCATTTTTCTTATTGATCATTGATGTTGATAGACTAGTTTTATAGGTTTTCTTACTATTTTTGATATCGTAACACTTGCTTCCATTGTTGTTGCACATTTTGTTTATTGATTTGTCACATGATTGTCATTATATTATACTTTTTAAAGTTCATTTTATTTCTTTTATCATTTGCTTGTATTCCTGTTCATTTGTGAATGAGTTTTTGGTGATATAGTTTCATAATTACATCTTGAGGTTATTTTGTCATTTTGTAGGGTTGTTTTTTCTACAATTTTAATGTTTTATTTTTTTCTTATACCTTCTTGTTATATTTGAGTTTTTTTCTGAGTTTTTTCTTGTTGGTATTTTTGTATATTTTGTATTTATATCTATTGCATATTTTGATATCTTTGTCTCTATAGTTCAATACCTTGCTCAAAATGAGTGACAGTAAACTTACACTGAACACAAAAGCAAAAGGAAGATGAGAAACAGATAAAATGGAAAGAGTGTCTTTGCCACAGTACTGATCAAGCTGACAATTTATCAAATTCTTTTGAGTAGACTTAGGAGACATTTAGAAATACAGCCAAAAGAAGAAATGACCCTGTTCACAATCTTCTAAAACACTACTGGAGTGCTGGTCCAAGGGGTGGATATCAATGGCGATGTTATCAAACTTTTACCAGCAAACGTAATCTGAAGTATCCACTGAAGCGCAAAATGGACGACAATGTCAAAGTACCCGTCGCAAGTAAACCAGACAAATTACCTAGAATATATGTCTTTGTATTTGCAAAATAAAATAGAAAAACACTTCAGAAACAAACTTTCATTTTGGCAGTCAAATAATAACAGTTCATATACATTGTATACAAATGTAGTTTTTATGTTATATTTCGTTCCTAAAGGGCAGATCAGTGAAGCAGCTGAACAAATCTAGCGATTTCGAAGTGTAAGAACTCCCAACAGAAGACGTAAAAGTTGATGGGATACCGCGACATATGTATTATACAGCAAAGGCTATCCGGAGATTGACTTTGTAAGAAGTCAAGTCTTCAGTTCCATGACCCCTGGCTGGTAGCTTTATAAATGAGCAATCTGTGACCATAGCGAATTTGTTGTATTACTTGATTGCATGGGTTCTTCTGACTGAGGACCAATCAGATCGACCCATTTATAACTTATAGGTTTAAATGTCAGAGGCAACCGATAAGTGTGTTGTATCATTTGTACTGGACATCATATACAATGTCACTCGTGGTAAGGTGAAAACCCCGAAACATGTAGGTCTGGCTGTACTGTTAAAAATCCTTACTGGTTCGGCCGATCTAGTAAAGGTTCGCCATACACTTTCTAGAGTAAGTGATAGTTTTGATATTACAAACGGTCTCTTTCTAGATGTGGAAAATTTCCTATTTGTTTTATACACTTTTCTCTCAATTGGTGATATTAATGAGATATGATTCCTTTTGTTTTGCTAATGTAAAAAAAAAAAAAAAAGCACCCAGAGTCATCAGCTAACAACTACAAAAGACGCTTTGCAGAAACACAAAGAGCAAATTTTCAGGCAGCAGTTTGGAAACGTACCTGTCTGTCGATATTCGGCCTACAATAAGCAGAAAAACATGGATAGGTGATAGAGAAAAATATGTTGTCTGTCAACTGGATGGGCCAGCAGCCTGCATCTGATGCATTGATGCTGCTCATTAGGTGTGGGTGTAAAACACACTGCGCCACAAAACATTGTTTTTGTATGTCACAAGATTGGCTGCAGATACTCTGATCTTTACCAAAACAAGAGTCAGAGATTTTCTATTAGAAAGAGATAGTGAAAGTGGCGACGAGGAAGAAGATTAAAACGTGAAATCATAGTTTGAGGGAAAAGTACTGATGGTTTGATTCCAGGTCCTTGAACACAAAATTAATGTAAAAGACCCCCCCATTTTTTGTCAAATATATAGAATTACTCCCATTAAATTAATCTAAGAGAGATGGGAACTACAGTATTTACTGCAAATTTGAAGAATCGAGCAATAAAAAAAACTTGTAGACACTAAATTATTTCAACAGGTGAATATTTTGAAATAATATAGTAAAATTACCCCACCCCCTTTTCTGAATTCACAACAAAAAGTGGTCTTTACATGTATCATTATTATCTTTCTAAAATAAATGACATAAAATGAACACATATAAATGCAGGGCTAGAAATTAACTTTTTTCACCACAAGCAAAACTTTGCTAGTTAAATAAAAATCTACTAGCAAACAGACTGACCTGACTAGCAACCAAATTTAACAAAAAATGTATGTTATTTTCATTGAAATATGTAACAATAAGACTGTAAGGTTTTATGTGTTTTATTAAATTAAGCAATTCACTGTCTCTGACTATATCACATTGTGAAAGGTATCCTTGACCATTAAGTAAGTCGCTCCTGGACTAAATGGAATAGTGAATTGTCAAGGAAGTCACTGTCTAGGACCATATGGCATCGTGAATGGTCTCCTTGACCTTTGCTTTTTTTCGTGTGAAAATTGTATAAAAGAGATGAGATAGAGTTAATCAAGCTGGAAACAGAGCAATACTAATTATTTGAATAAAATTATGAGATCACTTCTGTTAAAAACATGATAATTGATTTATTGATTTCACATGGGGTCTGAACATATAAAAAACTTAGATTATTTCAGGACTTCATTTTTTTTTTTAATGTATACTCATGTGGTATAGTTGTTTCATAAGAATATGAAAGCTTTGGTAGTATAAAATAAATGAAAAAGTAATTCCAGACCCTGCCTACTCTAGCTAGGCCAAAGTTGGATAAACGAAAATCATAATCTTGCCATTCTTGCAAGCAGACAGGCTGCATTCATACGATAGTGTAACAGCTGTCACACAACGATTTTCACGATTATTTCCTCTTCATCACTGTAAACACTATAATCACAATTATAAATCTACCAGAAACTTGGCGAAAGAATTTCGTAATTTTTGTAACGTCGCGATCGTGATCAGAAACTTTTCTTCTTTTTGACACTTCGACTGGTAACTTGAACTGTAAAATTACAACCAGATGTTATTTTAAAAATCAGGAACCAGTATGGTTGTTCGTATTTCTCGGACAGAGACGTAAATATTCGTATTTCTCGGACAAATATGTAACTATACCGTCCCTTTTTATGAAGTCAATGCGATCTTTACAGATCTTACGAGAAAACAAATTTACACATTTGTCATAGTTCAGATATGATTCTGAACACATAATTCTTTACAACTAGCAAAATTCTGCTAGTTCTAACTTTATTCACCAGCAAAATTAAGGCAAATTGAAATTTCAACTAGCAATTTGCCTGCTTGCTAGCGTTAATTTCGAGCCCTGACATATAAATGACTACCGAAGAAAATTTACCGAAATGGTATACCCTAACTGATATGAATGCTTAACTTTGTTTTTTCCTGCTATTTTGCGGTACCCTTAAAGGGCCGCCTGTTGTACTATTTTCCGCATATTTTAGCTGAGTACAACACTTAAATAAATGCTCTACATATATTTATCCTTCGATTCGTGCCAAAAAAATGCGGTCCTGTGTAAGCCGAACATTAGATTTAGTCCTAATAATACAAATTTTAGTGAATTTAACCTGTATAAACCAAACATCTATCTATTCCGAACAAAAGTTTTAGGTCGAAAGGGGTTTGGTTCAGACAGGTTACACTGTAATTTCAAAAAAAAAATAATAGCTTATCAACTTATATTACCAAGACTTCTTCTTAGAATAGACCTTATTTACATAATATACAATATTTCAAATTTCTAAAAAAAACAAAAAACAAAAAACAAAACAAACAAAACAAACTGGATACTAAATAAGAGACAAAAAAAAAGAAGACCAGATGCCATCTTGAATTTCTATGGGACTGAAATATCTGACCATGTAATGTTACAATTCCAATTTAAAATGTATTTTGTGCTAATAGTCCTAGTACCTTATTTCTTTCTTTTTCTTCTAACAAAGCAGACTTCATTTCTTCTAAATATTTCCTCCTCTCCTCCTGGAGGTCTTCCTTCAATTTTTCCTGGAAACAAAAATTTAGTTAAAGTTTAATCTGATGACAGAGTATATAACAAGAAATCATCAACAATAAAAAATATCAAACTAAATTTGGTCCTCAGATTCAATAACATTAAAAAAAAAGAAAAAGAAAGGAAGGATGTATCCATAGGACTTATGCCCCATGCTTCCAGAAGAAACCAAATCTGGGATGAAGGGACAGAAATGGGTAAAACTTAATGCCCCAAATCTATTAGCTATGTAAAAGATGGGTGTTAACATACAAAACCCTATCTTTTTTGTTACCCATTTTTGTTGTGTGAGATCGAACCCCGTTCAGGCGAACTGTACTCGTTACAACAATATGTGATAGTTTGTCAGTGACTTGCGGCAAGTCGGTGGTTTTCTCCGTTTTCCCCCACCAATAAAACTGATCGCCACAATGTAAATGTAACTGAAATATTTTTGAAAGTAGCACTAAACATCATAACATTAACCCTTTGTTCTTGTGTATTTGAACTTTAACATTTTATTATTTAAGCCTTAATGACCATGTCCAGAGTATAAAAGGGAGACAATTCTTGAATACATGGATGATTTAAATATTTGGGCAGTGCTAAGGACTAAGCAACAATTTTCTGTTTTGCAAATTAATTTGTAATCTTTTCAAACAATAAATTTACAGATAAGTCAGAGCACAAATAGGGCACATTTTAAGATGATAATCTAAAAATATAAATAATAGATAATGAAAATATTACTATTTGAAATTCTGAGGCATAGGTAATTTCAAAATTCAAATTTTGGTAATTGACATGTAGGCGGAGACAGTCATGGCAACATCTTCTTGTTTATATTTACAACGGAAGTAGGGAAGTAGCGAATGGCATGCATATGAGATCTATAATCTACAGCATGCATTGATGAATTGATAATCTACTTACTAATTAAATAGATTCAATAATCAAATAATCCACCCAACTGGCATTGGAAAGTCCATGATCATGTAATTATCAGAAATACCATCTTAATATAATATTACTTAGTTATATCAGAAATATATAAAATAAACTAGTCCCACAAATTTCAAGTCTTTGTCTGACATTTTAATAAAACTGAAAACAGAATTTAATGCCGTTCTAGAAACTCTATTGGCAGTGGAAACTTGGAGCGATGAATAAATTTCAATTGCCAACTCGACGACCTCAAAGAAATATTTGGTAGCCCAACTGAAATTTTACTCGACGTGGGCGACTGGGCGACCGTTAATTTGGATCCCTGTCTCATACATTAAAATCCCATCTTTTTTTGTTACCCATGGTAAAGATGGATGTTCTCATATATTAAAATCCCATCTTTTTTTGTTACCCATGGTAAAGATGGATGTTCTCATACATTAAAATCCCATCTTTTTTTGTTACCCATGGTAAAGATGGATTTTCTCATACATCAAAATCCTTTTTTAAAATTAAGATAAAAAATTTGTAAAGTTATCTCAACCTTTTCTTCTTCTAATTTCTTATTCATTTGGAGTCTCTCTGTATCCAATGTTTCCTCTACCTTTTTCCTACAATTTTCCTTTTCTTCCTACAACAGAAAAAATAGCATTTAATGATTTAATTCTCACTTAATTTGTACATATACAACCAAATTCCAAACCAGAGGCTCACATGAGCCTGAATCGCTCACCTGGTAATGCATGCAGTTTTGATTCAAGCAAGTTTGTAGTTTCACAGACAAGACTTGCCAATCACCACTATGATTTTCTCCAGAACAAGAGTAAAAGGAATCATTGTAGAGGACTTCACATTTATCATCAGTACTATATAACAGATAATTTGGATCTGTAAATTTTTATAGTTTAAGCCAATCAGAAACAAAAATTGCCCATGGCGGCCATGTTTTTTGCTGTATCATGACAAAATGAGGAATCTTTGTAGTGGACCTCATTGACAGCATTTGTGCTTAGTGAAAAATCATTTCGACTTTCGACTTGCTTAGAGAAAATTTTTAAAATTTCAGCAAAATCAGAAACAAGAATGGCAGCCATGTTTTTGCAGAATCAAGATGAAATGGAGAAAGTCTGTTTGGATCCTCACATACATTAGTTATCAAAGTAACAAATCACTTTACAATTACTTTAATTACGTTAATAAGCAACATTTTTTTTCCATTTCACAAATATTCGTGATTGCTGTTGTAAAATCTTTGTATTAAATCCAATTTTCCATTAGTGTAACTTGTTGTATACAGTACATATTGCTGTTGTAAAATCTCTGTATTAAATCCAATTTTCCATTAGTGTAACTTGTTGTATACAGTACATATTGATGTATGATAAACTCCTCTCCCATGGTCCTGCTATATTTGATTGTAATGAAAGTGTATAGTCTTTTTGATTTTTCGTTCGAAAAGATTGAAATGCAGCAGATCGGTGGTTTTCTCCAGGTACTCTGGTTTCCTCCACCAATAAAACTGACAGCCACGATATAACTGAAATATTGTTGAAAGTGGCACTAAACACCAAACTCTAACCCATAACACATTCGCCAGGATTTTCAATGATTATTTCAGAATAAAAATCTGTATCATCAATGATTCTATATTTTACATATATATGTCATTCATAAAAATAAAAGAATCGCCTAGCGCATGAATGTGCGACGTATCCCCCCACACTTGCATAATATTTAGTTTTATATAATTATAGAAAGCAGCCTTGCAGTCTTAATGCATAACATACTTACAAGCCACATGCAAAGATTATTCAAATCTATCCATGTTTACTAAAGTTATCACATAAACAAGACACAATTCTCAAAATTGGTGATTTTTCAACCAAAAACTAACATTTTCCCCAAAAACACTTGCTTCAAATATTTCCATGTTAGAACCAATCCAAGATAATGATAATTACAAGCTACTTGCAAAATATTATTCAAATCTATCCATGTTTACTCGAGTTATTGCGTAAACAAGACTCAATTCTCAAAATTGTTGATTTTTCAACCAAAAATTAAGATTTTTCAACCAAAAATTAATATTTTCCCCCAAAACCCATGCTTCAAATATTTCCATGTTAGAACCCATCCAAGATAATGATAACTACAAGCCACATGCAAAAAATTATTCAAATCTATCCATGTTTACTCAAGTTATCGCGTAAACAAGAAAGTGTGACGGATGGACAGACAGACAGACAGACAGACAGACAGACAGACAAACAGACGGACGGACGGACAGACAGATGGACGCTATTACTATATCCCCTCACCGCTATCACGGGGGAATAAAAATATACCAGGAAGAAACTATTTTCATCTTGTAAATGTCATTATTCTTATTTTAGATGGTTAGTTTAACGTTTTCCCTTTAACATATGTTCCCATGACAATAAATCAGATAACTACCACTAAAATATAGTATAACACTGTAATTTTTATTTCTGGTATCTCATTTCCCGAAATAACTTGAAATAAAATATGGTCTGTTTGTAGTACATGTTAGTATAATGTACCGTGGATAACTAACTTAAATATATAATTAAAGATGAATCCTATGCTATGGGTTATGGGTTATGTTGTTTAGTGCCACTGTCAACAATATTTCAGTTATATCGTGGCTGTCAGATTTATTGGTGGTGGATACCAGAGTACCTGGAGAAAACCACTCACCTGCTGCAGGTCACTGTTTTCGAACGAAAAATCAAAAAGACTATGTACTTTTATTTCAATCAAATATAGCAGGACCATGGGAGAGGAGTTTATCATACATCAATATGTACTGTATACAACAAGTTACACTTTTTATAAATCATCATATGCATTACCTCTAAGGCTTCCTGTAATCTTTTTTCATATTTTTCTTTCTCTATTTCCATTTGTAAATCAAAATCTTTCTGAAAAAAACCCCCAAAATGATTTAAATGTTATACTCATTTTCAGGGCATAGGTCACCTTAGCCAATTTTCACTATCCTGTTTAGGTCCTTTGGTTTTACAGCTCCCAAAACTGTAAATCATATGGCTTTCCAATCTTTCGACTTTAAGCGTACTTGATGAAGGTTATTCTAGAAACGGGACGTGTACACTAAATTAGATATCTACATTTTAATTCAGTAGCTAAATCCTGATCAAAATCACACTTAAGATAAAAGTTCAAAATTGTGGGTATTGGACCTATTTTGACATAGGACATTAATATCTGTGCTTCCAGCTACATGGGCATAATTCTCGAATGAGAAAAGGAATATATATATATAAGTATGAAGCAATAATAATTTCAAGGATTTTGAAAGACTCATAGGAAATAGTCTGTTTTTGTAATGTTTCCACATTGTGACACACAAAAAAAAATGTCATGTGATGTGAAATAACTAGAATCTAACACCAGTAAAAGGATACGATCGTTACATCTTAGTTATCCTGGAGTAAGATTTCAATAGTCACACAGATAAATATAGAAACCACACGACCAGAAGCATGAATCTCACGCTGGTATCTCATATTGAATATGTCTGTAATATTTGTGTAATCATGTGAGAAAAGAGAGTCAAACCTTTTGTTCTGCAGCCAACTCTTGTATTATTTCTGCAGATTCTTGTTTCAATTTTATTTTCTCCTCTTCTAAAGCTTTTGAAAATTCTTCTTTCTGAAACAAATTAATTAAGAATATTTATTTATTCATCACAAATATTACACTTACGTATATAAAACTAGAGGTTCATAAGTGGTTGTATGACTCACCTGGAGTGAAATGTGAGGTAGTATGACTCACCTGGAGTGAAATGTGAGGTTGTATGACTCACCTGGAGTGAAATGTGAGGTAGTATGACTCA
>MJUT01014675.1:162259-174084 GCA_002080005.1 Gigantidas platifrons | reverse complement strand
TACCAAATATAGAAGGTGGGATAATATGATCAACTACACATCATGACCAATCATCCTACCAAATATAGAAGCTATCAGACCAATAACCTCAGACAAGTTAACGTTGCATTCACAAAGTGAAACAGGACAAATGGACAAACAAACCAAAAAACTATATCCGATATACTATTGTATGTGGGGCATAATAACTTAAAACACAAGTAACTTTGAGATCCAGTGGGACAGATATATTGTATGGTTGTCACTTGCTTAGACGTTTGTATAATATACATTATTTCCTGTGACTGTATAATGAATTCTTCATTATTCTATACAATATATTAAAAATTGCTGAGTTAGATTGCTGTCAAATTATAATATTAGACACATGTCTTATGTCTATCTCTAGATTTTCCTTACGAGACCAGGTAACACTTCGATTACTGAAGCTCCATTTTTTATGGAGCAGATGTGGTCGAGTGGTCTAGGGTGCTGGACATAAGGCTAAGCAATTAGTGCTGCAGTGTATCAATGGTGTGGGTTCAAATCCCGTGGAGGGAAGAACAAAAATTTTACAGCTCAAAAATCTAATCCTAAAACTGGTTTAATTTTCAGATGTACAAATATATATATATATCCATATTTCATAACAGTTTACAACAGAATTTTAATATAATTATAAATTCCAATATAATTAGCAAAAAATCTGTTTTTCACCAAAAAAAAAGGGCAATGATTTAATATCCATGCATACTTTCATTAAATAATCAGAACAAATGTCATATCACTGAAAGTATAACAAACTTTAAAATATGTATTTTTAATTATCAAAATTCTTTTTTTTTTTAATTATCAAAATGCTTGTTTTTTTTAATTATCAAAATGCTTGTTTTTAATTATCAAAATCCTTGTTCTTAATTCTCAAAATCCTTGTTTTTTAATTTTCAAAATTCTTGTTTTGAACACCCAAAATTTCATGAAATAGAATCATATAAAATTGTAATGCAAGGAAATCACTGATAAAACATTGTCACGAAATTCTGTTCAAATAACTGCAGCTGTTTACAAGATCTACACAAATTAATTGCTAAATATTCTTTAAAAAAACAATCCAATCTCCAATATCAAGATTATGAGCGTATCTGAGAAAGGTTATTCCAGAAACATGATGGGCACATTAAATTTGATATCTAAGTACAAAGCTAAAAATCAGTTTATCAAATCTTTCAAGCCTTAAAATCTTATTCTCAAAATCTCTGTTTTTGCTAAAAAAATAATGTTTTCTTAATAAAATATTGAGACATATAACAGTCAAGGTAAAACAACCAAAATGTTTATGACTGCCATGATATATCTGAAATATTGTTGATAGTGGCATTACATACCATAACCCCCCCAATGTTTACACAATATATTGCCCAAAATAGCTTCAATTATTTTCTTTCATACATTGTCATACAAATAAAAATAAGATGGACAAAAAAAATACAAAATTACATTACCATCTTTTCCTATGGCAAATCTTCAATGCATTAATTTAAATGGTCCTGTCCTAATTCATGTCTCATCACCTGGTTTGTAACAAGGTTAACATGACGGGTGCCACTAGTGGAGCAGGAAAACCTTGGTTTTTAGTGGGGCTCATGGTGATCAATAAGTCTTCTGTGTAGTTTTTTTTGTAGATAATTTTCTTTCCTTTTGGCCATTGTTGTCTTTCTTAGATTTACGGCCTCTGATTAACCCTTTGATGTTCTCAAACTTTACTAACAATAAATCTTCTTTTTTTTTTGCTAAAACTATTCCCTCTTTGTGGAAAATGCAGTTATCATTCGCAATTTGAATTATCGTCCTTGGCAGTAGGTATATATCATTTCCAGTTGCAAAGTTTTCCTGGTGTTTTTTTTTATTGAGTGAATAAATAATAAGTGCGAAAAAATATGAAATTAATTGACGTAGATTCCAAGGCAACAATTGAAGACTTCCTAACTTTAAACTAGAGGCTCCCAGGAGCCTGTAATCGCTCACCTGGTTTTCATTTTGACATCTAAAGTTGAAACAGGAAATGGGAGTGATACACATAATTTTGAAAGTGGGCAACCCAAAGATTATTTCAACTCAAATTTCTGAGCAAAAGATTTTGATGTGATTTTTATCTCACAGAAAAACACAGAATATGTTAAACTACTCATTGCCATATTGCTGTAATTAAAATTTGAGTTCATTTTGATTTGTAATAATGCAGAAAATGACAACTAAAGAAATTTCTATATTTAGTAACAGCAGCCATTTTGAATGGAGGGTGGGGCTGTTGGACACACTATTGAAAGGGAACCACCCAAGGACCATCCCAGGCAAATTTGCTTTGATTTGGTTCAGCGGTTTCAGAGAAGAAGATTTAAATATGATCGTTTATCAAAATATGCCTAATTTCTATAATCGGTAAAAATCGGCTGAAAAAAAAAATTCACAGAAAAACCCGGAATATATGTTAAACTACTCATTGCCATGTACCTGCAGTTAAAATTTGAGCTTATTTTGACTTATACTAAAGCAGCAATGGACAATTGAAAAAATGTCTATTTTTAGTAACAGCAGCCATCTTGAATGGAGGACGGGGTTGTCAGACACAATTTTAAAAGGGACCCACCCTGCCAGGTTTGGTTTAATTTGGTTCAGCGGTTTCAGAGGAGAAGATTTAAATGTGATCTTTTATCAAAATAGGCCTAATTTGCATAATCGTTATAAATCGGCTGAAAGAAACATTTCACAGAAAAACCCGAAATATATGTTAAACTGCTCCTTGCCATGTAGCTGCAATTAAAATTTGAGCTCATTTTGACTTATACTATAGCAGCAATGGACAAATAAAATTTCATCCCCCCTTTTTTCTATTTTTAGCTTGGCGGCCATCTTGGTTGGAAGTCGGGATCAACGGACACAATTTTGGTAGAGGGCCATACAAATACCATTCCACCAAAGTTTGGTTGCAATTGGCCCAGTGGTTTCTGAGGAGAAGATTAAAGTTTACGACGTACGATGGACGGACGGATGACGACGGATGCCAAATGATGGCAAAAGCTCCCATGGCCTTTGGCCAGGTGAGCTAAAAATGATGGAAAGGGGGCGACAACTCCCAGATGGGTAATCAGATTTACTTCAAAATTGCAGGGTATGTAGATCATGAAATGCTGCACATTTTTGCAATTTATACTTATCATCTATCTCTTATAGTTTTTGAAATACAAGACGAAAAGTATTAACATTTTAAAAATTTGATGAAAAAGGGCCATAACTCCCAGATGGGTATTCATATTTACTTCAAAATTGAGAGGTAGGTAGGTATTGAAATGCTGCACATATTTGCAATTTAAACCTGTCATCTATTTCCTATAGTTGTTGAAATATAAGAAGAAAAGTATTAAAATAAAATAAAAAAATGGATGAAAAAGGGGTAATCAGATTTACTTCAAAATTGCAGAGTAGGTAGATCTTGACATGCTGTACATTTTTGCAATTTAAACTTAACATCTATCTCTTACAATTTTTTAAATAAAGGACGCAAAGTATAAAAATTTTAAAAATGTGATGAAAAAAGGGCAATAACTCCAAAATGGGTAATTGGATTGACTCCAAAATAAAAGGGTAGGTAAATCTTGACATGCTGCACATTTTTGCAATTTAAACTTAACATCTATCTCTTATAGTTTTTGAAATATAAGATGAAAAGTATTAAAATTCTAAAAATTTGATGAAAAAAGGGGCAATAACTCCCAGATGGGTAATCAGATTTACTTCAAAAGTGCAGGGCAGGTAGATCTTAACATGCTGCACATTTTTATAATTTAAACTTAAAAGCAATCTCTTATAGTTTTTTAAATAAAGAACAATAAGTATTAAAATTTTGAAAATTTGATGAAAAAAGGGCAATAACTCCAAAATGGATAATAGGATTCACTTCAACATTTCAGGGTAGGTAGATTTTAACATGCTGCACATTTTAACCATGTCAGATTTTTGATATTACTAACGGTTTCTGAGTTATTACCCAAAAACCTGCAATTTTACCATATGTTCTATTTTCAGTAACAGCGGCCATGTTGATTGGTGCATGCCATCACCGGACACAATTTTTAAACTAAACACCCTAGTGATGATTCAGACCAAGTTTAGGTACAATTGGTCTAGTAGTTTCAAAGGAGAAGATTTTTGAAAAAGTTTACGACGTACGACGGACGCCAAGTGATGGCAAAAGCTCACCTGGCCTTTGGCCAGGTGAGCTAAAAAGGGCAATAACTCCAAGATGGGTAATCAGATTTTCTTCAACATTGCAGGGTTGGTAGATCTTATCATGCTGAACATGTTTGCAATTCAAACTTATCATCTATCTCTTATAGGTTTTGAAATAAAAAATGAAAAGTATTAAAATTTTGAAAATTTGATGAAAAAAAGGGCAATAACTCCAAGATGGGTACTCAAATTTTCTTCAGAGTTTCTGGGTATGTAGATCTTGATATGCTGCATATTTTTGCAGTTTCAACTTATCATCTATCTCTTATAGTTTTTGAAATAAAGAGCGAAAAGTATTAAAATTTTGAAAATTTGATGAAAAAAGGGCAATAACTCCATGATGGGTAATCAGATTTTCTTTAAAATTTCAGGGTAGTTAGATCTTGCCGTGCTGATCATTTGTACCACCTGTCAGATTTCTGATATTATTAACAGTTTTTGAGTTATTACCAAAAACGTGCAATTTTACCATATGTTCTATTTTTAGTGATAGCAGCCATGTTGATTGGTGCACGGCTTCACCGGACACAATTTTGAAACTAGACACCCTAGTGACAATTCAGGCAAAGTTTGGTTCCAATTGGTCTGGTAGTTTCAGAGGAGAAGAATTTTGAAAAAGTTTACGACGTACGACGGACGCCAAGTGATGGCAAAAGCTCACTTGGCCTTTAGCCAGGTGAGCTAAAAAGACTGAACTTGCACAGTTTCTACGGAAATGTAATTAAAAAATCAGTGATAACAAGAATGAGCTTGCGCTCCGACAAAAATGTAGAGATGTATCTTTTAAAAAGCCGGTCAGATGACAATGAAAAAATGAGCTGCTATAATATATATCGATAGACTTTTAACCTTTATAAAGAAAATTATATACATGACATTTCTTTTTTTAAAACTTCTATAAAAAAAAATTATTTACTTTACAACATATTTTTCTCTGGATTTGTAACATTTTTGTACAAATAACTCCAAATGTGTGTTTTCATAATACCAATGAACATGTTACATAATTAACTTTCTGAAATGTTTTGGATGATTGTCACCAGATTTTTCTGCAAAATGGAAACACTGCGCGATTTTCCTTGTACACTGAAAGTAGGAATATTTTCTTTAAAAAGATTTTCTCTCCTTTCATTAAAAAGGGTATTTGATTTTTTCATTACACTCGAGCAGTCGGAGACAAGGCAAGATAAATATGAAAGCATTTTAGAAATAATAGATTCAGTTGTTTCTTCACCATTTGTTAAAACAGAAGGAGATTCGGTAGAATATGTTGTACTGTGTTTGAAACGGTCTGTGCGTCTTCATTAGCAATGTGCACTTATCAGATAGGTGAACACCTGCATCTAACATTTTCCGACCATCTCAACTTGTACAGTCAACAAGCAAATCCCAATCTTTGGTTTCCGTCAGAGCAGATCCCACTTGTTTTCTGGATAAATAATGTCCCTCGTCTGGAATAATTTTTCTGTTTTTAATATATCAAGAACAGCAATCGATCTATCATTTAAAACAGTGGACTGAGCTTGTGTTGCTCACCTTTCATTCTGCTTTGAGGAAACTTAATACAGAACCTTCCATACATATAGATGCTTCCTACCAAGTTTTGGTTCATATGGCTAAGCAGCTTCAAAGGAGAAGATTCTTTAGAAATCGACCAATCAGAAACAAGAATTTCATATGGTGGCCATGTTTGTTAACCGATCGGGAGCGAAATGAGCAATCTTCATGGAGGACATTCCATAGATGATTCCTACCAAATTTCGGTGGTAGTCATGTCTGTTAACCGATCGGGACGAAATGAGCAATCTTCATAGAGGACATTCCATAGATGCTTCCTACCAAGTTTCGGTTCATTTGGCCAAGCGGTTTCAGAGGAGAAGATTAAAATGTGAAAAGTTAACGGACAACAGACGACGGACACCAAATGATGGCAAAAGCTCACATTGCCATTGGCAAGGTGAGCCAAAAACAATGGTGTATTTGGAGATTGCATCTCTGTCCATTGAAACTTATCTGTCATATTAAAGATGTATTTTTAGACACTTCTCGACCGCTACCCATGATTTCTGATACCGTTTAAGTACTCACGACAAATAAGTTATTTTGCAATAAATGAATTTACAGTTTTATAATCTTACAGCCAAAAATACCTTTCTGAAGGTAAGCTTAACAATGTAGACAAACAAACAAATGGACTGATGGGATTCAAACCACCTTCTAGAACTATCCATTCCATCACAAGGCAGTGCCAATGCAATCATGACTATTGTGCTCCCACATTTAGTCAAGTAAATATTTTACTGACTTACAGTAGTGATGGGGTGAAATGCAAATTAGTAAACATAGCAGACGATTTGATTTCTCAGCTGCAGATTTAAGAAAATAACTACCAAGCACAAAAAAAATATTAAAAAAAGCTCTGATGGTTTGCTTCCGATAAAAACGACATGTGCTAAATTCTTTATTTTTAGTGATTATGACGGTTTAGGTAATGTTCGAAAAAAAAAAACACAAAAAAAAAACGACAGAATAGTTAAGACTGATAAAGTGAACTATGAAATTAACAGCTTGCATGTAAATTTGTGTTATGATTTCATATGTAAGAAATTATTTGTTGTACGGCTTTCGGAAAATCAATACAAATCTACTGTACACTCACAATTCTTATAATATGTAAAAAAAAAATTTAAATAACTCAATATATAGCCTACATTTTTATCCCTTTAACCAAAATCCATAACGAAACACATTATGTTAAAAAAAAAAAAAAACCAAGACAAAACTGCTCCGATGGGATTCGCACTCTTAATGTAAATCTGCAGAGATTGCGAAGCAGCGACAATATGATCACTGCTATGGTACAATGATCAAATTTGTAAGTTTTGTTATCTTTTTTTGTGGTATATAAGGTGTACCTGATGTAAATTGGTGCTACTCTATAATAAAGCAAACGATGCCTATATTTCATAAAATCAGATTTACATTTGTAAGCATATTTTCCATAAAAGGGAAAGCCTTTTTATGTTACCAAAGGGAAAATTTATATGCATGTTAAAAAGGAAGTTTTGTGTTGCAAGTTTTTGATTTTTAACAATTATACTTTTGTTTGTTTTCGTGTTTTTCTCCTTTACACCAGTATTGAAAGCACTTGTATCTGCTAAAATTTTCATTCTCCCCCCCCCCCCCTCTTTAAAATCAGAGTCAAATCTTCATTTTCCCATCCAGTTTTTTGGAATGAGTGGATGCCGGCTGTCAAACTCTAAGGTCATATTTCTACCAGACATCTCTGACATTTGAGATGACAAAATCCGGTAAAAATCCCAAATGTTCCTTTTCTATTACAAAATCTGCAGTGGAACCAAAGTATGAATAGTCATGATTACATGAACCATGTAAATAACCAAAGGTAAAATATTCAATTTCTTTATCCTGAATGGAGCCTGTTGGAATTTTTATGGGAATCTGCATTGATCTCTCAAAAAAGAAAACAAAACTAAATATTATATCATGCAAAAATAGACATCTTTCTAATTAACTCCGAGCAAATAAAATATCTTGAACATTTGAAGATTAAGATAATCCTCTGTAAAAGGAAATAATACAAATGATTCCACTGGGGAAATCGGAATGAATTTTGCATACATCGCTATTAATGTCCGTAATTTTAACAGCAAATATGATTATCGAGAAAATGCTACATCTTTGAATATAAAACAGCGGATTTATTTATTATTATTACGGTCATTCAGGATATAAACTAAAAATACAGATCTCATAGAATCTACCGATATAAAAAGCTAAATAAAATAATTCCATTAAATCAGAATTTATTTGAATAAGAATACATAGTTTTTTAATTTTTTAATAGACGTTCTTAAGGATAACAGGCATTATGTGACATTCCTAAGTTATGTAACCAGAAATGTACATACCTACTGTCAGGAAATGAAAACTCGATTCGAGAACGATAACTACATGTTATCGCAAATCGGGAATATCTATCTGCGTTGCTGATTTACATTGGAGTGATTCATAAATCAATGGAGCGCAGGAAAACAATACAATGGGGCGGATATAAAGTTTACAATGAGGCAGACTTGGGAAGTTTGGGGTATTTTTTGCACCTTTCTCTAAAGCTTGATGGATGCTGTATATATCTCTTGTTCTAAAATTTTCTTCATACATGGCAAACAATTCACCTCTTATTATTTTTGGCTAGCAGAACATCCTCGTGAGCCTTTCACTTTATCCACACTCTCAGTACATTTTTCTCTATTTGGCGAGAGCCAGACCTGTAATTATGACATAGAACATAATGCATAATGATTACACATTATGTACTATGCTTCCTGCAATAACTTTAGAAAAGTCAATGTTGGTTCGCTGTTTTGCCTTGTATGACAGTTAAATTACAAATCACTGTGAGTATATTTAAGGGGACAAGCCAATAAGAATAGAAAGTATCCTTAACAGATTATTTTAATAAAAAAATTCCAGGTGACTACAATTAAATATAAAGGTAAGTAAAATATCAAATAAAAAATTCCAGGTGACTACAGTAAGTAAAATTATCATCTGCCCCATTGTACATTTCTTTCCAGCCCTGTTGTAAACTTTTTTCATTTCAAATCCTCCCCAATGAACTCTTGCCATCTGTGTTGTAGTATTTAATTTGTTCTCTTGATCTGATTCAATTAATTCTACAGGTAATTTAATCCTTTTTTTTCTCTATGTATATGTAAGAACATGATAATCCCTGTCTTCATGAATAAGTACGAGCGAAGGCGAGTACTTATCATGAAGACAGGGATTATCATGTTCTTACAAACTTAGAACATTGTAAAGTAATCAAGACAATAGAATTTTGCCTTGGGGAACAATGGGGAAAATCCATGGTCTTAATGATTAAGTAAGGCAAAATTCTATTGTCGAGAGTACTTTACTATGTTCTAAAGCATGTTGTACACCAAATATATATGCATTAGACAAAAGGATAAATCCAATTGGTTCCAATATCTTGTTTTATCTATAAACATTTTATCACTCATTTTGGAATTTTCTCTTGAGGACGTGTCAACAAAGGTTACAAGATTTAAGTGTGATTAAATCTACTACTATTTACATAAATATACTACTGTATATAATTAATTAAGTATTGATTGGCTGGTATTTAACCCCAACTTTCGAAATATTTCAGCTATAGTATGGTGTGTAATTAATTAAGTAATGTCTGTAATTCTAACTACTGGGAATTATAAGTTATGGGACCTTATGCACAAATAAATGACTGGTAAGTTAAGAAATTTTGTTCACATAATTTTTCAATAAAAAAAGACTTTACTAGTCAGCTGGTATAATATTCATGGAATTTTAATGACATTGAAATTTAAAACATTGCTTTTTTTTGGACAAATTTCAATTCATCTTTGAATAAAAAAAAACACAAAAAGAAGTAATCTTTAGTAAAGGAGGGGGGGACAAAAACATGGAGAACATATCTTTTAATAACCTTGATATAAATTTATAAGAAGATTTATCTTTATTTTTCTTGAATGGGTAATAAAGTCTGGATATGCTTTTTTTTAAATCAAATGTAAATTTATAAATTTACAATGAAGTAAACTTGTAATCTGAAAATTTTAACAAAAAGAAAATTTTACAAGTTAGAATGATTAAATTTGTTGCATGATACACACTTTGGGATAGAACATGTTCTATTCTGTACAGCAAGAATCACAATACATTTGATCTCTGACCAATCAGAGATCTTGGTTTGTGGTCAGGGGGTTACAACATCATCAACAAGTAAAAGCGCATGGTCAGCACATGGTAAATAAAACATGGCTGGAAAGGGGAAAAAAGTAGTGATGTTATTTGGTCAAAGGAACCATTTGTATGATAATGTCTTCATTGTCAGGATTCTCCATTTTGGCGGGAACAATTTGCAAACAAACTCTGCATAAAACTTGCTACTTGATTTAGTGTGTAAACTGACAAGGATCATGATACAAAAAGTTGCATGATACAAGTATCGTGATACTTGCTTTAATATGTAACAGGGCCTTCAGAGTGGTTAAATTTACAAGTTAGAATGGTTAATTTACATATTAGTGGTTAAATTTACACATTAGAATGGTTAATTTACATATTAGAGTGGTTAAATTTACACGTTAGAATGGTTAAAGGAAAAGACCAGTCAGTTGAAAAGTTGGTTTAATTCAATTCATTATAACTTGTTATTCATCAATAACTTATTATTTAAAAAAAAACACCTTTATTAACATTAATATACCCAATTAGAAATATGAATATTTGGAATTTCCTGTCGTAGTGTAAGCGGCCATGACACCTCTTCATGTGACGTCACTCAATCGTATCATGTTAGTTGAATAAATAACATGTATCTGACTCTTCCCAACATCGTGCCCGTTTGGTTATGTTTTAATATCAGATCAACTGCAATACAATGTTTATAAATGTATATCGGTCTAATTTTGTTCTTAATATTCCAATCCCCATGTTACATTTTCATAAAACAAAGGAGTTTATTTGTATCGGGGGAAAAGGGAGGGGGGGGGGTTCTACGTATAATTTCATGTTTTATGTGATTGGCCGTAGGTTAAATAACTGTCATTTTTAACTCATTTTGTGCTGACACATGTTTTTTCTTTTTTGTCCCCAATGCTGTCGTACTTTCCCGTGTTTTTCGAGGTCACTGATCGATGATCATTGTGTTGACAGGTAATCCTGTCCGGATTGGTAATTACACACTAAAAATCGTCTCACACTTTCCCTTCGTTAGTGCAATGAAATGCTTAACATGAAGTCATAATGATTTTGTAAATATCAAAAGATAAATATATACCACGTTATTTTATGATTTACATTTGCAACTGATCAATGCTGATATAATATACGATACTGACTGCGTAACGAGAAGGTATAATCCGAGAATGAATACGCCCCTTTTCAGGCTTTTGTCTCCTCCACATTGGAGAGTTTTGAAAAATGGTGATCCCCATTATTTGGTGCAACAGGCAACTTCAATGACCAAATACTACCTTACGGTATATTATTTTTTACATCCATTAACACAAATGTCTTTTATTTACTGTCTTTTAAATTTTCACGCTAACTTGTTAAGACCATGGCCTTTTCCTTTAATTTACATATTAGAGTGGTTAAATTTACAAGTTAGAATGGTTAGTTTACATGTTAAAGTGGTTGAATTTACAAGTCAGAATGGTTAAATTACAAATTAATTAGAATGATTAAATTTACATGTTAGAACAGATAAAACGTAAAAATCCTCTTTCCACTGGATTTCAGTTTACAGTCACAGTCAATTAAAAAAAAAATAATGTAACATCACCTGGGTGGTATTATTAATGTGACATCACCTGGGTGGTATTATTAATGTGACATCACCTGGGTGGTATTATTAATGTGACATCACCTGGGTGGTATTATTAATGTGACATCACCTGGGTGGTATTATTAATGTGACATCACCTGGGTGGTATTATTAATGTGACATCACCTGGGTGGTATTATTAATG
>MJUT01014675.1:145496-155621 GCA_002080005.1 Gigantidas platifrons | reverse complement strand
GAGTTACTTCAATACAGTTTTGAGTACTTATAATTTTGCTAATACATAGTTTAACAAAGTTTAGCAAAGAAAACTGATATACAAATTATTATTGTGCTCCTGATTGAGTATAACACCACCTTTTGGAAGCATTTAAAGAGACATCACCGCCCTACAGTTGACGGTTATATTTTTAAAACCAGATGAGGTTACTTAACAATATTTTGGAATTTGATACTTCACATTATACCCTTCAAGAAAAACACAATAACATACCAGTAAAATAAGTTTGATTTTTTTCATAATTTGTTACATTCTGGTCACATTTATTGTGAAACAGCCATTTGTTAATTTTGGTTTGTTTCAAGAAAAAATGTATAACAAAGGGAAATAACTCATTTTTTATATCGACTTATACGATGTCAAACTTTTGTTTTCCTTTGCCACTTTCTTTCAAACGTCTTTTCCAGGAAGGCATTGTGAATGATATGAATTTCAAAGTTCAAATTTTTATAATTACCGTGAAATCTAATCAGAAAATCGATCGATATATGTTACATTAGTTAATGTTCTAAATTAAACTTTGACATATTCAAATTAGATAGGGGGCGCTACAATGTAAACATGAAACAGTTGTTCGAAACGTGAACTAAACTGGCGACATATAAGCGACAAAAAATGAAAACACATATAAAAAGGGCACTTGTGTTTACGAAAAAGACATTCACGTTAGTCACAAAGGCAGGCGTCACTCGGACAAGGGCGTGCGCTGCAAAAAAAATATCAATTTCTAGATATTGAAATATCCATCCGCAAAATCCGCGTTGCAACAAAGAAATACTGATAGATGAGCAAACGTGCATACAAGTACTCGATATTGAGGGGGTATTATAATATATGAATGTTGTATGCATGCTCTTTCTGATATTTAAGTTACTCGCCCTCTTACAATTGACTCTATATGGACAATAGTTTTGTCTGGGTGGAAGGTTGCGACACATGTTGTGTAAAGCAGTGTCTTCCGGTTTGCACGAGTGCTATCGTTTAACAAGAAATGTGTGCATCACAAAATACGGCCGTCTATATAAAACGATCCTGTTGTCAAAAATTATATTTATAGTAATGGTGACCTTGACCTTTGACCTAATGACCCCAAAATTAATAGGGTTCTTCCCCTTCCACAGGGGAATCATGTGGTCAAGTTTGGTAAAGATCCAATATACAGAACTAAAATTGTCATGCGGAAACGACCATGTAGTCAAAAATTCTATTTATAGTAATTGACCTTGACCTTTGACCTAATGACCCCAAAATAAATAGGGTTCTTCCCCTTCTACAGGGAAATCATGTGGCCAAGTTTGGTAAAGATCCAATATACAGAACTAAAGTTATGAGGAAACGACCCTGTTGTTAAACATTCTATTAATAGTAATGGTGACCTTGACCTTTGACCTAATGACCCCGAAATAAATAGGGTTCTTCCCCTTCCACAGGGGAATCATGTGGCCAAGTTTGGTAAAGATCCAATATAAAGAACTAAAGTTATCGTGCAGAAACCTGTGTGGACGTCCGCCGCCCATCGCCCGCCATACCCAATCACATAATATGGCCCGTCTGAGACGGGTGTATAAAAAGTATCCTAGTGTACAATAAACAGGTACATAATATTATTTCCGACCATTAATGATAAATCACCTGAACCATCAAATGAGATAATCCGGATAATATTTTATACTAAGGTATGCAATATTATGTCTGATGCTGATTATTAAACCACCTGACCCATTTGGAAAATATTTCATACATAAAATTTACAGGTAAATATATATACAGTGTATGGAAAGTGCGAATCTAGAAAACCATTTCTTATGTGGAGTAGCGATATTTTCTAATACGAAATTGTAAATAAGCAGACACTCCATGGGGAAAAATATGTTTTCGGCAATGAAAAATATGTTAAATATTATGAATATGCTAAGTCCGGAATCACTGTACGAGACAAACATGACAGTTTTATGAATTACTTCAAATCAAGAGCTTTAAATCTATATTTACCAGCCTTTCAAGGTCGTTTAAAAGGAAAATGATCAAGTTCACCTAGTAAACGAGAAACAAAGTAAGTTTTCTTTATGCATATATGAACTGTCAACATATTGTTTAAATACAAACGACAATTAAGTCCTGAAATATGCACAATAGAAAAATAATAGCAAAAGTTTGTGTCCGTGGAAAAACTGTACTGCTATGTTCTTTTGTTGTAAATAACTGATTAGATGCTATTTATTTTGTTGTAGATGCTATATATTTTTAATGTAATTACAGTATTTTTTTATTGTAACTATTAGTTTCATTTTAAATGAGTTAGCAGTCTTTTGCTCACTGCTGAACGTCGAAATGAGTTTTTGAAGCATCATTGTCCTCGAATATAATTTTGCCAAATGAAAATTATATATACCCCTACATTGTTAACTGACAACTGGCTGAAGTTGCTTAATCCACTGTCACTGGGTTAATCAATAATGTTCATTATCAAAATTCAGCATGTATTTCCAATATAAATATTGTACTGAATAAAATAACTATTTTTATAAAATCGTCAGAAAAAAAGAATATTTACCGGGTCAATAGTTTATCTATATAGATTTGAGGAACTTAGATTCTTCAGTATAATAAAACACTTATTTATTGGTAATTTGCATAATTGCAAGTTTATTGTGACCCTCGACCCTCACCATTTCCCTCTGCTTTCTTCTAGGGAAATAGAACAATACATTTGCCATTATCCTCATTAGCAGTTAAAGGCATATAGGCTGTCAAAATTGAAAAAAAAATTATATCAAAATTTGCCAATATTCGATGTTTTATACTAATTGTAGTTGAAAATTTCATAATATACGTAAATAGCCTAGAACGAAGGAAATACGTCGCTGTTTGATTCTCTTCCATCCAGTAAAGCATTTAATGTTTACTTGCATACTATTCATAAATTTAAAGGACCTACACAGTGACGTTATTCGAGAAAGCGATTGCGCATGTGCGAATTTGTTAAAATATTGTTGATGAATGCGACACGTGCTCAAATCAAATACAAAACATTGACGGATTCTACACGAAAACGACACAAAAAGGAGGATTTGGTAAGCTTTCTGTAAAAAATAAAAAAAGATGTTATACCGACCTACTCCATTTTTCAACACGTATACAGTAAGCATAATAAAGTATCTTTTTACGGCCAAATTGTATTTTGACGGTAGAATTGCATCGTAGTTTTTTAAATATTCTTTTTTTTTCAGGAGAAAACGCTAGGTGATATCTCTTTTAAATTAGAGACTAAAATAATGAACTTCATGTCTGGTTTTTTTTTTTTTTTCGAAAAAAATATAATCAAGACAACTCAAGTGTTGTCAATAACATAATATGCAATACAATTTGTTTACAATGTTTCCATTATCGAGCCGCTTTGCAGAGTTTGGGTTTGTTTTTATTGATTACATCACGTATTTCCGATTTTAAGTGTCATTCTTACTAAATACCAATAAAACTGATTACCCCAGATCCAATTTCATATATATATTTCTTAAATTATATTAATTATAACGAATTTACATGAAAAGCATGCTTCCTGGTTATTTATAGCTGATATCAGTGTCCGGCAAACTTTGGAAAAGTGTTTACATATGTGTCATGGAAACTGATTCTGCGTGATACTAGATTTTGATCTGAAAAAATAACCCACACCAGTTTGATTGTGCAATATGAACTGGTGGGCTAGACATTTAAGATGGATTATGTTATGGATATTGAAAATATATCGTAAACTGCAATTTCCCCACCCCTTGTCCCATAGCAGATGACAAATCACGATGATATTCCCTCATTTTTGAAAAATTCAGTTATATTACCATTTTTACAGGCCGTTCATGTATTTAATTAAATGTTATTTGTGTTTTAGTTCACACAAACAAAACAGTTGGACATTCTGAGAAAGAAAGTGGGTAAAACTAATGGTCCAATGCATAGAAGTAATGGGTTTTTTTTTTGCGTACGTAGTATCTTACTATAATCTACCCCTCACACATTGTCATTATCATAGGCCATGCAAAATGCTGAAGCAATATATGTGATTATGTATATAATCCGAAATGTTGATGACCTGAATAAATTAAAAAATCGAGAAAGCATCAGAGATGCAACAGCCGAGTTGCAAGTCAAAATCATTCTGTCTTGTTTTATAAATAAGTAAGAAACTAAAGAATAAACAAGTCAACTCGGCAATAAAAAAAACTTTCGGTGGGGAATGGGGATGACCCCTGGCCTCAACTCTTGTGGCCTTTAATTTGTCTATTCACCCTGATCATAAATATACATGGCTTAGCGGTGGGGATCTCAACCATTAAAAAGTTCACTTCAGGTAGGGGGTGTGGTATGACCCCCCAGGGCCTGAGCTATATGGCATTTAATTTGCATAGTCACCCTGATCATAAATATATATGGCTTAGGGGTGGGGATCTCAACCATTAAAAAGTTCACTTCAGGTAGGGGGTGGGGTATGACCCCCCAGGCCTGAGCTATAAGGCATTTAATTTGCCTAGTCACCCTGATCATAAATATATATGATGGGGATCTCAACCATTAAAAAGTTCACTTCTGGTAGTGGGTGGGGTATGACCCAGGGGCCTGAGCTATAATGCATTTAATTTGCCTAGTCACCCTGATCATAAATATATATGGTTTAGGGTGGGTATCTCAGTCATTTTTTTTATACAGATTCCCCAGTGGGGTGGGGATGAGCCCTGGGGATAACAAATGTTGAATACACAACTTCACATTGGCATCTCCACCCATACCAAATATTAAGTTTCTGTCTTTTGTAGTTTCAGAGAAATGTGTAATTCTCAAAATATGTACTTTTTCTATAAAAAAACAATGATTTTACAAGAAAAAAACAATAGATTAATCTGAATTTTGAATTCGCTCTACATAATAGTGTAATAATGCTTCCTATCAAAAACTATGTTGATCGGCCAAAAAGTAAGAGCGCTATCGCGTTAACGAAGATAGGCTAACATATGCCCGCCCATCCGCCCGTCTGCCTTTCGCCAAAACATAAGCCAACTGCAACTTTGTTGCAACTCGGCTAATAAAAATCTACAATTTCAGACTAATTATCATTTACAAGATGCCGAAATTAACAAAACAAAAATCAGAAGCGTGATACTATATAGTGATAATTACCTCCCTTTAATCTATGTCCAAAACTAATTTACAAGATACAAAAATGTAATTATGTAGCAACATTTTCAATTCAAACCATGTATTTAAATGAAATTTTATATAGTTAAATTGCTTTTAATTTATTTGCATTTGGAATATTACTTCAAAATTACAATTGTTTGCACTTTAAATAATAACACTTTACCATATATAGTTAATATGAATTTCATTCAAATATGAATTTATTTTGCACCAGCATAAGACTTATGATGAAGCAAGGATGATATTAAACAACCCAAATGAAAAAAAAGTTGTTTGAAATATAAAAAAAAAAAGTAAACCTTAAACACCATCATACCCTCATAGTCCAGTCAATCTATGAGAAAAATAGCCGAACCGGGAACAAATTGCAAAAGAATTTCTAAGTGGTGTTTTAGCAACTTTACTGCATCCCCTTTAACAGAAAACATGTCGCCATGGATATATTGAGGATTAAGTAAATTTTTTTAGGCTTTATAATTTGGTACATTTTTACCCTTTAAAGGGAGATAATTTCTTCAGTTCTGTAGTACTTACAACTTTGCATATTAAAATATTGACGTCTATTTTTAAGCATATTTTCAGTAACAAATATGGTTTTGTTTTAAATACCATACTTGAATAAATTTACAATATGATGATACATATGGCAATGTGCAGTTACCATGGCAACAAGGAGAACTCAGAAGCAACGGCAATGCGTGTTCACCCTTAAAATTTCATATTTTTATCATTTGCTCTTAATCTGCTTGGCCATTTGATTTTAAAAGTAGAGCACATTATGTATGGGGGGTCTTCTATAATGATTCCTCATTCTTTGTTTTCGACACTATAAAATTTGTTAACTCTAATACTAGTAGTGGACGAATAATCAATCATACGAGCCATTCAGTTGTCATTGAACTTATTTTTTCTGACAGCATCGTCGGTGTGGTATTACATGAAAAAAATAAAATAGATGTATTTAATTTGGAAAAATTCTTCTGAAATCCAGTGAAATCAATAAGCAATGCAGGGGCATATGAAACAGGACGGGGTTTTGGTGGGGGTCTTCAAGGATTGCACTTTGAATTGTTCGGCATAGTTAATAATAAGTGGAATTTTAGCATGGAATTAATAAATACATGGTCAACTAAGATGCTTTTATGTAGTTCGATTCCCAAAGACCCCTTTGTGCTTGTCAGTTTTTGAAATTTCCACCTTTTCCAGTCATGACTTGAAGATTCCCCACACACATTTAAGCTTGTTCCCACTCTCCGGTCCACTTCTGAAGCTTGCCTCTTCACTTTCTTGCCCACTTTTTAAGCCCCTCCCCCCCACACACACACTTTCCGGTCCACTTCTACGCCTCTGTAGTGAACAATGTATTCGATTAAAAAATCTCCATAAAAAACTACTGCTGATGCTCGTATCGGTTATTAACGTAAAATATTATTATAACCTCTCGTTTAAAATGTAAAACAAAATTACTGCATCAGTAGTCTCGGAAGAACTTTTGTTGGGACAAAATAACCCAGGCCTTGTATGCCGAAACAATGGCGTGCTGGTCCAGTCAATCTCCGTAAAATTATGACAAACATTATAAACCTGGAGCGGTTTAACAAAGATATCATAAGATTGATTGATTATTGCTTAACTTCCAATAGTCAAGAGAAAAAGTTCAAAAGGACAAACAACGATCTACAAAACATACATATAAAATTAAAGATTGAGTAACATGAACCCCACTAAACGATGAGGAAAGGACCGGGAAGTGTTTACGACAAGTGGAACATATCCGTGGTCATTAGTGACACAGATATTCCATATAGGACAACCAAGTCATGGTGGCGACCGTAACGCTAAGAGGAACCCTTGCTTCAGCAACCATCTATCAAGGAAATCCTGATAGGAACCACCAGCTCTAAAATATTCACAGTTGCGAATAAATGTAAGCAACAATAAATTGCAAATTGGAAGGTATGTGTGCGATCCTAAGATGGATCTTTGCATGTCATTTTGGAACATTCTACATAAATGGGGAATTAAAAGACGTGACAATCTATGTTTACGCACCATATATGTCGCATCTCAGTAGTTTAATAAATTATCAGGGCCACTTTATACTTTATTTCGTCTCAGCCATATGTATTTACAATTTGTTGAGCAATTATCCTAAGATCATTTTAAGACATATATTTTGATGTCCTAACTTTGCGACAAATATTAAGACCTGACGTAGTATAAGACATGTTTGTAGTGAGTGAGTGACTGTTGTTTAATACTAACTCAGCAATTTTTCAGCTATATCATAGTGAGAACAAGCTAATTTTGAATGAGATGATGATGATGAGGTCCGCTTTGTACTGGACCAACAAGTTGGATTTTTATAGTGCTAGCTCACTGAAACAACAGTCCGTGGAAGATATGTGCTATTGTTGCATATATTTAAAGGTTTAGTGCAACTGAATGCTTATTTTGTGAAAGAATCATGTTTAATGAGCGTTTTATCAAAATATGTCGGTCCGGAAAACATCGTCTGCTTTCCGTCCAGTAAGATGGGAAAGGTCGTACATTTCTGGTGCATTTATTATATCATATTTCGACTGTAATGTATTTAGTTTTTTTTATATTGATGCATACTTTATATTTCATGAATAATTTTCAATAACAATCTCTAATTATATCCATTGTCTGCAATACCTAAGACGATTCCGTATTTTATAATATCGTACGGAGCGCAATGGCCGACAATAGTTTTCACGTCCAAATCATTAATTTTTCGTGATTAAATTCGTCCATTTCCCCTTATTATTTTTGTGGCGACTTTTTATATTTCTTTAAACATGTCTATATAAAGATAATAGGCTACTTATTTTTTCTTTTGCAATTTGTTCCGGGTTTTTCGTAAATTGACTGGACTATCAATGTATCGATGATGCTTTTTCTGCATTTGTAGTATTATTATAAAATAACCACTTGATGTCCTTTACATCTTAGAAAATCACCACTGAATAATTCAATGTATTCTTAGACCATAAATAACGCTTAGGTCATGATCCCATCCGTGTGAAACCTCGTAAGTATCATATGTAGGATGTAAAATATCTCGCTCAATCTGTCAAAGGAATCACTTGGCATCCGCTAACAAAAAGAAATGAATGATATACGGATTCTGATTACCACTTTGGTATCTTCAAACTCTTCTTACCTTGAAATATAATGTAAGCAAGGCTACAAGTATTGAAAAAAATAGAAATCACTCTGTTTTCAATGCAACAAAGAAAAACAGATTTAAGCAGCTTGGGATAAATAAGTCGAAGGCCATTCGTGCATTACAAGAGAAGAAACTTTAAAAGTCTACTAAAATTAACCAAAAAAAAAACAAAAAAACAACATAGAAAGCCAGGAGTGAACCAGATATAAGAATTTTAGACATAAATAACTGCTAAGATATCTGTTACTATGGTAACAAAAATGCAAATGACAATAGAATGTATTATTTTTGAAAATATTAATAAACTTAGATGATAGTATCAAGTTTATATATACAGATTAATACATGGGCATTTCCATATTGGCCTGGTTATCATCCCGAGACACCCATATTGGCCTGAGACGAAGTCGTGGGCCAATATGGGTCGAGGGATGATAACCAGGCCAATATGGAAATGGCCATGTATTAAACTATTTATTATATACTTCCAACATATGCAGACCTAAACACCGGAAGTTCTTTATTTTTTCTGAAACGCACGAGGGGCACCTAATAACCGGTTATTTTCCCAGGGTGTGAAAATATGGACAGTTTACTTCCGGTCATATTGGTCATACAAAAATGACTTTATTTTAACTAAGTATGTAATTATATACCATTATACAGAAAATATTCTTGAGACCTGCTAATCTGGGTCACGGGTCACGTGTCACTGTGAGTTGCATGTGTAGTCTATTTTTATCTTGGACAATAGTTTATAAATATAGAATATTAACAATGTAAAGGGAAGATGCTATGTTATATTTATTCATTTGTTTGATTCTGGAATATTGTTGATCATTGATTTAAACAAGAAAAAAAAGGGAAAAAGGGGGGGGAATTTTACAGTTAAATAAATGTTATGTTTCGACAGTTTAAAGAGAAAAATATAAATTTGTTGCGACTAAAGCTTAAATCAGCATTAAAAATTGAACAAATATCAGTGGTTTTGTAAATGAGAGGAGTTTGAAATAAAAACACAGGACCGGACTTTATAATTAAGAATAATACACTCTTGTCTCTATGGATGCTTATTTGAGCTATCATCAAGACCAATAGAGATATTTCATACCTTCTAGTAATTGTTTGCCATGGCAACAACATTCAACTGTTGTGTTCAAGAAAGTTATTTTAAGTTGTGTGATGGTCTCTCCGATTGAAACAGTTAATACTACATTTTGTATTTAATTATGACATGGGGCCAATTTTAGTAGTTAGTGAACCTACCCCTTTAATGTTGAAATATTGTCCAAGGATAATATTTTATATTAGAAACTATCGAGGCATTCTGGGGACAGACTGCACTATCCAACCATTACAGTGCAGTCTTCCAGAGGCAGTAGAGAGGAAATAGATGTATATAGTTTTAATCTGTAAGATAGAGAAGTTTTATATGTAGATGGTACTCAAGCTGTTGTTTCACTCTACACACGCCACTCAAAGTTTTATTGCAATCTGAAAACTTAACAGATGGACAATTCACATTCCTAAAGGAATCATGTCCACCAGATGGAAGAAGAAGAAGATTCATGCCCTGAGCTATTTTTAACTGTGACCCCTTTGTGTTAATGGCTCTAATTCAGAATGATTTTTGTGGGCTTTTTTTTATTTTTTATTTATTAAATATTGCAAATATATATATATTTTTTTAAATACAA
>MJUT01014675.1:131908-143052 GCA_002080005.1 Gigantidas platifrons | reverse complement strand
TTTTTTCTTGTTTAAATCAATGATCAACAATATTCCAGAATCAAACAAATGAATAAATATAACATAGCATCTTCCCTTTACATTGTCAAGATTCTATATTTATAAACTATTGTCCAAGATAAAACCAATCGTAACTACTCGGCCATTCTCGCTACCCTGCAAATTTGAAAGGTAGCGAGAATGGCCGAGTAGTTACGATTGAGATAAAACAGCAATCATCTGCATCAATTTTCCCCGCGAAAAATGGATTAGTCTATTTAAAGTAGGGTTTTAGCCCTCTAATAAAAATAGTGTTCTATATTCGGTATAGCTTATTAGGATTAAACCATGCATAGGTTATAACATAACATGTTCAAAATATGTGCAAGAAGTGAAAAAAGTGTGTATTTTACATTAATCGATGGATTTCAGCAACTTATAACATCCTTTTTCACCCCACTGAAACACATATGGGAAATTCCGAAATTCCAGCGTTTGAGGTGCCCAAAGGGTAAATTCTTGTAAACACCGGCCTCTTTCAATTAAATTTGAAAGATTTTTTGTCATTGCAACCCCGTTCACAGTTGCCCAACAGGAGTCCACAGGTCGTCCACGTGTCACAGTTTAGAATAATCCTTCAGGTAATCATTCAGGACCTTACAGTACCCCGTGACCCAAATTAGCACGGTTCACCAATATTTTCTTAATAATGTTGTTTAATAATCCACTAGAAAGAATATTATGGAGGATAAAATAAAATGTTACATGATACTGTCCACTCAACACCTGTGAGTAAATTCATATGAAAACCTCTATTTGTGGTTTGTTCTGTAATTGATCTGACAACATTTCATTACTCAAATTTTCCTACTGATCACATTATGAAATACACAATCTAGTAAATATAGTATTAATTAAGAAATAAATAATGGAAGCCAGAATGTGTTTTGAGTTTTAACATGGGTTGGCAAATATTAATTTTGTATTTTATCCCAAGCCGGAGAAGAGGGATAAAATTTACTAATATCCGCCAACCCATGTTAAAACTCAAAACACATTCTGGCTTCTATGAATTATTTTTATTCCGATATGTCTAACAGTACAAATACGGTAGTATACTTTGATTGGAAGAGGGTAATTTATATTTACGCTTGCAGACAATGTCGCACACAATTTATGCTGCCCAATTCGAGCAGACGATAATTCATCAACATGTACCTTTACAACAGGATAGTCAGTCACATATACATTTACGACTGGAAAGTCAGTCGCATTGATGGAGCATCCGTAACAATAATATTGTGTTTGCATGTTTTAATTGCACGTCAATAGGCTTCCTCCTCTCACCACCAGGCATGTGTGTACCAAGTTTCATTTAGATCAGACATTTCATTCTTAAGATATTGTGTGGAAACGAAAAAGTTGACGCCTGGACAACATTCATCATATTATAACCCGAGTTAGACTTTGTCGCAACTCAGCAAAAAATTGTTGAAAGTGGCATTAAACACCATAAACCAACCAACCAATGATGGGACAGTGTTAAGAGTGGATATTTTATAATGGCATAACAAATTTATTTCCTATTTTTTCATGTCAAAGTTTCTTTTTTTCTGTCAATATTGGGGGCTGTTTATATAAAATTATACACATTTCATTTCAAAAAGATTTTTTACTTGCTATACTAAATGTGAAGAACAATTTTCTATGCTTATTACAAGGATGATTTTGGTTAAACAATAAAATAACTGAAAATCAATGAAAAATAGCTTTGAAAAGGTCCATTTTTGACCTGTTGTGACCATGTTTTGCAAATTTCGGATTTTCTTTTATAGAGGAAAATAGGTGGAATCAATTAAATGAATGAAAAAATCATTCCTGTAATTATATCGCAGTACATGTATATACCATAGATATTTACAGTTCTGTCACTTAAAAGAAAGTCAGTTGCCAAAACCTATCCTACATCCTAATGAATTCTAATTTTGTTCATCCTAATTTTTAACCCCTTCGCTCATAACAGGTCAAACTTTCTCATAATCTCTAAACAATACTGTTGTTTATCCATGATTTGTAACTTTCCCCATTATTCTTTACATGTGATAATTATATTAGAATCGTTTATTTGTTTTGAGTGAATGAATGAGATGCAATGATCCATTTCAAACAAAACATATCAATTATAGTATATTTATTGAGGAATTGGTAACGACATCAGAACTGACAGATCTATGTTAATAATTTAATTTATTTTATTTGTGTTAATTAGGGTAGTTCTTAAATTACATGTTAATCTGAGTATTTTTATATGCTATTAGTCAGTGTTTGGGAATTATACTTGATCAGGTTGACCCTGTAGAAACAGTTGGCTTATAAGGACTGTCGATCAGTCAGCCACAATGGAAAAGAAACACTGACCCAATATTTATTTTTGGCATTTTATGTTATTTGGAATCTTTATTTAAATTCTTAGTTAATTTTTAGATATGGAAATTAACTTTTAGTAATTTGGACTTTGTAAACTATTAGTTTTATTTGGAACTTTGTTTAAAATATATTTGTTAAGCAAATTAAATTGTTAAAACATGCTTGCATTATAGCTATGTCTACTGGTAATTTAAGTCTAATGATAGACTGATCCCTCGTCTCGTTGGTTGTGCACACAGAGTTAGTTCCATTTTTTCTCAACAAGCACTGAAGTTCGGTAACACTATATAAACTTAAATTCACCATTTCATTTTCTAATTTCATTCTCAATAAATCATCCATCATACTTGTTTTAAAATTACACTTCTAGTTTTCTGATATTTTGTTTGCAAAAATTATGAAAAAAGTTCAATCAATACAGAAGGTAAACAAGTTCTACTTAAAAGTATCAACAGAACAAACAACTACCCCGGTACTACTGAAGTGTCTGTATCAAGCCAGGAAAGTCATCGTCATCAATTTTACCTCTGTTTCTACAAATTTTCTATTGGATTTTAGAACTGTTTCAACAGTGGTTTTTGTTTCTACTTCTACCAATTACTGACCACCTTCTACAAGTTGAAGATTTTGTCAGAGGTTACACACTACTTCTACCAATTACTGACCACCTTCTACAAGTTGAAGATTTTGTCAGAGGTTACACATTGGGTTTTGGAACCTACAGTTAGATGTACCTCCTATAATAAGCCTGGTAATCATGAAATAGTGGAAAATGGCTATAAAAAAAAATGCCAGAGACAATCCCCCCCTCAAACCATAAGAAGTAAGGAATGTTATATTGTTTATTGTTTGTTCATATATGTATTCCCTTTCGAGATCCAATTATCAAACGGGAGGGTTTGGATCCAAAAAACAGGTTTAACTCCACCACAATTTGTACTTGTTCCAAACATGTTACCCACTATGGTCAATGGTCAGACTTTGTGTCTTATAACCTGACAACCCTCCACAATGAGAAGGTTCTTTGGATTTGAACCCTGGCTTCACTAGCACCCATTGAATGGGTGGAGGTGAGCGGTAACTGCTCACTTTGTTGATATTGGTGGAATTGTGGACCATCACAGCTTAAACTATCTATTCATACTAAGGCTTGTGGTTTATATGTGAGTTAAGATTTCTGTGATTATTGAATTCCATGTTTGGATAGGTTATTTACCTCTGACATAATTCATTATTTAGACTAAAAAAAAATAAAAATAAAAATAAAAAATAAATAAATAAATAAATAAATAAATAAATAGTTATTACAATCAATTAAATATGTCACTTAATAAACAGCTGACGATCAGAACACCTAATTAAACAAAACTGTGAGAAACAGTATAAAAAAAGGCATCTATATAATAAAGTTAATAGTTAACAGATCAATAGACCTATATAAGATGTAAATCATAGTCAAACAGAGCTGTCATTTCTAGACTGAAGGAGATTAACCAAATATTTGTAAGTTTATATTATTATACTTTACTATAGTAACTAGATTAACCAAATATTTGTAAGTTTATATTATTATACTTTACTATAGTAAATAGATAAACCAAATATTTGTAAGTTTATATTATTATACTTTACTATAGTAACTAGATAAACCAAATATTTGTAAGTTTATATTATTATACTTTACTATAGTAATTAGATAAACCAAATATTTGTAAGTTTATATTATTATACTTTACTATAGTAACTAGATTAACCAAATGTTGGTTTTTTTTTGTAATTAAGATGAGATGAATTGCATGTATACATGATGGGTAGATTGCTCTACGTCTTATGTAAAAAAAATTCTAATTGTTCCATCTTGTTGTTGGAGAGGATTTGCATAGGCATAGCCTGTTATCCAATCCTATTGATTTATCAATAAAATATTTGAAATGAAATGAACCAAATATTGTTAGTTTATGTTATTATACTTTACTATAGTAACTAGATTAACCAAATGTTGTAAGTTTATATTATTATACTTTACTATAGTAACTGAGTAATAAATAACTGGAGATTAACCAAATATTGTAAGTTTACTATAGAAACTGAATATGAAATAACTGTTATTTTAATTTTTCTAATTCCAGAGGAATAAGAGCAAGTAGCACTAATATCTGTTAAAATTGAATCTCTTTTACAAAGATTTCACGCATTATAATAAGAGAGAAATCAATAATTTTCAAAAATTATCAGTAAATTTTACAAGTAGTATGATCTATCAGTAATTTTTACATGTAGTATATGATCTATCAGTAATTTTTACATGTAGTATGATCTATCAGTAATTTTTACATGTAGTATGATCTATCAGTAATTTTTACATGTAGCATAAACTATCAGTAATTTTCACAACAAACCAGCAGTAATTTTTACATGTAGCATAATAAATCAGTAATTTTTACATGTAGTATAAACTATTCTATCAGTAATTTTTACATGTAGTATAAGCTATCAGTAATTTTTACATGTAGTATGATCTATCAGTAATTTTTACATGTAGCATAATTAAACAATCAGTAATTTTCACATGTAGCACACACTCAGTAATTTTTACATGTAGCATACACTATCAGTAATTTTCACATGTAGCAAAAACTATCAGTAATTTTTACATGTAGTATGATCTATCAGTAATTTTTACATGTAGCATAAACTATCAGTAATTTTTACATGTAGTATAAACTATGCTATCAGTAATTTTTACATGTAGCATAATTTATCAGTAGTAATTTTTACATGTAGCATAAACTATCAGGAATTTTTATATGTAACATAAGCTACAAGCTATCAGTTATTTTAACTAGTAGCATAAGCTCCACGGTATCAGTCTCTTTTACTGTCATTATAAGTAATACATGTATTATAGGCTGTAACTAATTTTACATGTTTAATTCTAGAAATCATAATGAATTAAATGTACTGATATCCATAAAGTAATCTAAAATTAAATCTGGTTATCATTGTGTAGCTAAAACATGACCATCTGCTTTCAGGGTTAGGGTTATGGTGTTTAATGCCACTTTCAACAATATTTCAGTAATATCGCAGCGGTCAGATTTATAGTTGGAGGAAACCGGAGTATCTGGAGAAAACCACCGACCTGTCGCAAGTCACTTACAAACTTTATCACATAATGTTGTATCGAGTACACATCGCCATGAGTGGGATTCAAACTCTCAAATTTGGTGGTGATAGATACTGATTAAATAGGTACATATGTAGTTGTAAATCTAACTACCATACAATCACAACCACGATGGTCTTTAATTTAATTTATCATTCTTTAAAATTGCTAATTAATAAAAATACAACCAGAATGTTCAATATGTACATGATTAAATAAATATCGGCTGTAAATGTGGTTAAATATAAATGTTCTCCTTTGAACAAGCACAGAGCTACAACAACACACATTAAACCACCTTTGAAATATCACACTGCCACCACCACAACAACAATTAAACTTTTTTTTTCTTAAAAATTCATAATTGATTCAATTTAATAGTCCAATAAACATATTTTTGTGTTTGAACTATTTTATTTTATGGTTGAAGTGTTTTCTAATTAAATATAATGCCTGTATTTCCGGATGAGCAATTTACCAAAAGACAAAACAACAATAAAGAGACAAATATGTTGTGTGATGGCTATTTCTATGACAAAAGAATCCATTTTCTATACAAAATAACGCTGGATGGGCGTGTAAGAGATCAATGTCTATTACTCCATTGAATTATATAACATATCTTTTCAGAAATCGGACGTGATCTACAAGCAATAATGAAAGTTCTCATATGACTGATATATCAGGCTGACAAAATTAAATTCAACCAGGAAGTTGAATAAATTGATAACAAAAAAGGAAACTTGAAACTTGAAAGAAAGATAGAAAACATCTTGTATGAAATCTTGAATGAAAAACGTATTGACATATCACGCAATATACGTGTTAGACGTACATTGATACTACATGTAGTACTAAAATCAAAGGAAAATTTAAATAGAAGTAGTGGAACAGGAAAACATTATTGAAAAATCTGACAATTACGTAATTACCAAAACAACAATTGAATTGTTAAATCTGCACTTAACATATTTTTTATTTAAAAATCACAGGAAATGGATTTCAGTTGTTGGAATTATTTAAAGGAGTTTTTCCGTTAAAGTACATACGATATGGTCGAACACCATTTACGATGAAACAATCACAATGATAAACATTACATTACAAAATACGACACAGACTTATAGTGATGGTGAAGATGAGATTCGTAGCCTTACTTCCATCATTTTTCTTGCATTAATTATAATTATTTTTATATTCTTGGCCACGTTTGGAAACATTCTGGTTGTGATGGCCGTGTTGAAAACACCTTCGTTACGGGAGGAAAAATCAAATTTGTTAGTGATTAATCTAGCTGTGACGGACATGTTAAACGGAATGACCGTGATGTTGTCCACGTTGGTATCCTTGGTGATGGATGTACACACGTTACCTTACATGTTATGTAATTTGATTTGTGCCGCCAATTACTGTTTTATCATCACATCTATGATGACTTTATGCTTTATCAGTATAGATCGTTTTCATGCCATTATTTTTCCTTTAACGTATGTCCAGAGAATCAATGGAAAAGTAATAGGAACAGCAATTGCATCATCTTGGATAGAAGGAATTATTTTTTCAATTGTTCCGATGATAAAGAACTGGATTAAATACGATTATTGGGAGATAACTTGTGCCATTCAGTGGCATCAAGAGAACGATGATGTGATATATTATGTCATTGTGGCATTTATAGTCTGTTTTTTAGTACCAGGACTCGTGCTAGCATTCAATTACGTAAAAATATTACGAGAAGCCAAGAAAAAAATGAAAGTTTGGGCTCTTAACATGCGATCTACTACAGACAAATGTGAAAGAAAGAAAATTAAACAACAAAGTGCTAGTGCTAAAGCCGTACGGAGCTTGTTGATTGTTGTTTTAGCATATTTTATTTGTATGACTCCATTTAGTGTTACGAAATTAATAAAAGTTTCTGTCGTAGAACCCATTTTACCAGGATTTGTCAATGCAACAGCAAGTATATTTGCCTTTGCATCTAGTGTTGTTAATCCACTGATCTATGGAATATTTCGAAGAGACTTTAGACAAGCATTCAAAAACATGATACGGAAAAGACAGACTGAAGCTGCAATGAACAAAATCTATCCTACTAGCACAGTAATTATGGATGAATCAACGTGATTTGTCACAAGTGTGTGTGCAGTACAAGAGCATTTTTACATAATGCAGTTCAAACCAGTTGAACCTGAATCTCATACAATTAAGCTTGTTTTCATAGACTAACTGTAGACAGGATATCATCAACAAATTGATTCCTATGGCTAAGTACTGTACAAGAGCATTTTTACATTATGCAGTTCAAACCATTTGAACCTGAATCTGGTACACTTGTCTTCATAGACTCATTATAGACAGGGCACCATCAACAAATTGATTCCTATGTCAAAGTGTAGAACATAATTGGAAGCACTAACAGTGATAGTGAATTGCTCAAGAAGTTTATTTTTCAATATTTGGTGCTAATGAAATGTTGTCCATTATCTTGTTAAAATCTGTTTTAAATATATATTATATTACATTTGTTAATACATAGTTTCTATGCACTCCTTAAATGAGGTGTCTGGTAACAGTACAGAATTTAAATGATTTTAACTACAATTAAAACAACCCAACTGGTCCCCTGTTAACCAAAGCAAAAGAAGACATGGGTAGAAGCTGTTGGGTTAGGGTTAGGGTTAGGGTGCTTAATGCCACTTTCAACAATATTTCAGTTATATTATGGCGGTCAATTTTATTGGTGGAGGAAACATGAATACCCGGAGAAAACCACCGTCCTGCTGCAAGTCACTGACAAATTTTATCACATAATGTTGTATCGAGTGCATCAGCCTGAGTGGGGTTCGACCACACAACTCAAGTGGTGATAGGCAGATTGCATGGGTAGTTATAAATCTAACTACCATACGATCACGACACCGACAGCCCCCTAAGTGAATTTAACTACAATTTAAACAATTCAACGGCAACTGGTCCCCTGTTAACCAAAGCAAAAGAAGACATGGTATAGTAGAAAGCTATTGCAAATCTAGTTCCAGTATTTTGTGACTAACACAAGAATGTTTTGTGGTTAAACATATCAATGCATGATTTCAAGACTATCAAGTTAAATGTCATGGACTATTCTGCTTCTACAATCTAATTAAAACAAGATGAACTGTGAGCTAATGCTCACTTCTGATACCCCCGCATACATGTATATGTTCAATGTGCATAAAATAAGGGTAATAACAAAATTACCAAACATCAAGCAATCTTCCAAAGGGAAATTCAAAACTCATAAATCAATAAACAGACAAAATCAGTCAACAACCGGGAAACTGGGAAACTACAATGGCCCTGACTTGGTACAGGCATTTCTAAAGAAATGGTGGATTGAATCAGATTTTACGGCGCCAACCTCTCGCTTCCATTACGGTTCAAAAAAAAAAAAAAAAAAAAAAAATTCTTTCAGTAAACTGTCAGGGACTCGGTAACATTGTAAAAAGAACAGATGTCTTTAATTATCTTAAAAAAAAAGCAGTGCAACATCTACTGTCTACAAGATACTCATTTTACTTGTGAAAATGAAAAGAGTATACGATCAATTTGGGGTTATGAATGTTATTTTAGCTCATTTACATCAAATGCCAGGGGTACTGCTATTCTTTTTAACAATAATTTTGAATTTAATATTCTTAAAGAGAAAAGAGACATAAATGGGAATTATCTTGTTTTAGATATTAATGTTGACAAAATTAACTTTACACTTGTTTCTATTTATGGACCGAATGATGATAATCCTCAATTTTATGAGAAGATCATGTCAATAGTTGATGAATTTGGAAATGAAAATTATATAATTTGTGGTGATTTCAATCTTGTATTATGTCCAGAGTTAGATTACTGTAACTATCTGCATGTAAATAACCCAAAGTCGAGAGAGAAGGTTTCAGAATTAATTGAAGAAAGAAGTCTAATAGACCCATATAGGCAACTTTATCCAGATAGTTATCGTTATACTTGGAGGGAAAAAAATCCATTTAGACAGGCTAGATTGGATTTTTTCATTTTTACAGAAAGTATGCTCACTAATTTAGAAAATTGTACCATTGATCCAAGTTACAGATCAGATCACTCAATGATTATTTTAAGCCTTGTGCTTAAACCCTTCAATAAAGGTAGGGGCTTGTGGAAGTTTAACAACTCACTATTATACGAAAAGGAGTACAGCAAAATTGTAAGGGGAAAAATCATTGATCTGAAAAAACAATGTGCAGCATTAATCTATAATAGGGATAAAATTCAAGAAATTGATGATAATGAACTGCAACTTACTATTAATGTTCAACTGTTTTTGGAAATGTTACTATTAGAAATACGAGGAAAAACAATTTCATTTGCAAGCTATATGAAAAAAATGAAGGAACAAAAATTTAGAGATCTTCAAGAAGAAATTGCTACCCTTGAAAAAAATGTTACTGAAAACTCAATTGAAAATTTGGAAACAAAAAAGCATGAATTGGAATCTCTTAGAAATGAAAAAATGAAAGGTAAGTTGGTAAGATCAAGAGCTCAATGGGTAGATGAAGGAGAAAAGCCAACAAAATATTTTTGTGGGCTAGAGTCTAAAAATTATACCAGTAAGATAATTCCAAAAGTTGAAAAAGATAATGGGGAAATTGTTACAGATCAGAAGGAGATATTAAAAGAAGTACAATATTTTTATAAAAATTTGTACAACAATAAAGATGAAGATAAAGGTTGTAGTCTTAATGATATAGTGGAGGGTTTGAAGGGGGCAAGTATAAAAAAACTCACAGAAGAAGAAAAAGATCATTTAGAAGGGGAAATTGGAAGCTTTGAAGCTGGGGAAATTTTGAAAAAGATGAAAAATAACAAAAGTCCTGGATCAGATGGGTTTACATCAGAGTTTTTTAAGGTTTTTTGGAAAGATCTGAAAGTTTTTGTAATTGGTTCTTTAAATTATGGGTATAGTTTAGGAAGTTTATCTGTTACACAAAAACAAGGTATAATCACATGTTTACCAAAGGGAGACAAATCAAGACATTTTCTAAAAAATTGGCGGCCAATCTCATTGTTGAATACAGTATATAAGATAGGGTCTGGGGTGATAGCAAATAGAATTAAAAAAGTTCTCCCCACATTAATTAATAATGATCAGACTGGTTTTATTGCAGGTAGGTACATAGGGGAAAATATTAGGCTTTTGTTTGATATAATGGAATATGCAGAGGAGAATGATATACCTGGTTTATTTTTGTTAATAGATTTTGAGAAAGCTTTTGACTCAATATCATGGAACTTTCTTAATAACGTTTTAAAATTTTTCAATTTTGGGGAATCTATCCAAAAATGGGTTAAAACTTTTTATAGCAACATTAAATCTGCAGTCAATCAGGGAGGGAATTTATCTGAGTTTTTTCGTGTAGAGAGAGGCTGTAGACAAGGGGATCCGTTGTCCCCTTATTTATTCATATTATGTGCTGAAATAATGGCTATAAAAATAAGAGAAAACCCGAAAATAAAAGGAATTAAAGTCTTGCACTCAGAACATGAAATTTCTCAATTC
>MJUT01014675.1:94793-117410 GCA_002080005.1 Gigantidas platifrons | reverse complement strand
ACTTTCCTTTTTAAGTCCTACCTTATTTTGAACTACTGGTATGTTCTGAGTCTGCACTTTCCTTTTTAGGTCCTACCTTATTTTGAACTACTGGTATGTGCTGAGTCTGCACTTTCCTTTTTAGGTCCTACCTTATTTTGAACTACTGGTATGTTCTGAGTCTGCACTTTCCTTTTTAGGTCCTACCTTATTTTACTACTGGTATGTTCTGAGTCTGTACTTTCCTTTTTAGGTCCTACCTTATTTTACTACTGGTATGTTCTGAGTCTGCACTTTCCTTTTTAAGTCCTACCTTATTTTGAACTACTGGTATGTTCTGAGTCTGCACTTTCCTTTTTAGGTCCTACCTGATTTTGAACTACTGGTATGTTCTGAGTCTGTTTAATAGCAGTCATATTAGATTCATATTCATGTACAGTCTTAAATTATTTCTTACATATAAATCTGCCAGTGAAAAAATCATACATGTGATATTTTCAGCTTAACAATCTATGAGATTCTTGAAATTTATATAGGAATTTTGAGATTTTCAGGGAAGATGTCCATTGCAGGGTAATTTTTTTCTATTTTATGCATTTCCTGGTTTAATTGGTAAATCTATAATTTGAAATATAAACAATTTATTCAATCAATCAATCAAATCTATTTTCTGTTTGATTATTTCTGATGTCTGAAATAATGGTTTGAACCATGCAAGTCTAATGGTTTAAATTGCTCCAATTATCATTCACAGTTTTGCCACTTTTTGACAACTGAGTAAGATCAATAATTGTTTTGTTGATATTAGTGGATTTTTTACCATCACTGTTTAAACTTTCTTTTCATAATGGTGATGGTTATTGCCACTTTCAACAATATTTCAGTTATATCGTAGTGGTCAGTTTTATTAGTGGAGGAAACCGGAGGACCTGGAGAAAATCTCTGACCTGTCACAAGTTACTGACAAACTTTATCACATAATGTTGTATTGAGTAGCCATGAATGGGGTTCGAGCTAACAACTTTAGTGGTGATAGACACTGATTGCACAGATAGCTGTAAATTCAACTACCAAACGATCATGACCATGACATCCTTTTTCATAACTTGGAAAAAAAGTTCTGATTAAAGTACATGTAATATTAAGGGTTAAAATTTCATACATATAATTAAGTGAGAGAGGAAAATCACAACCACAGCTGTGTCATTACTAGATTCAGTGGTAAATTTAACTATATATTCTGTAATTGTTACTCCTCAAATTTCTCATTGGTGCCATGAACTCTATAAGAGGTAATTGTTACTCCTCAAATTTCGCAATGATGCCATGTGTATTCCACAAGAGGTAATTGTTACTCCTCAAATTTATCAAAGCCAATGGTGCCATGAACTCTACAAGATCTATCTCTATGTAATTAACAGAAAGTATACTATTACTAACCATATAGGAGATGTTGAGGTTCATGTTACTCAATCTTTAGTTTCATGTGTAATGTTTTGTAGATCGTTGTTTGCCCTTTCGTCCTTTTTCGTTTGGCCATTGTGTTTTCTTGGTATATTTCATAGTCATCCTTCACAAGTACATTATATACTAAACGAAGGTTACTTGCAATAATATTTCAGTTATATCGTCAGTTTTATTTGTGGAGTAAACCAGAGTACCCGGAGAAAACCACCAACCTGCCGTAATTCACCGATAAACTTTATCACATAATGTTGTATCCAGCACACCTCACCTGAGCGGGATTCAAACTCACAACATCAGTGGTGATAGGCACTGATTGCACAGGCTGTTGTAAATCCAACTACCATACGATCACCACTACACTTAAATCATCTGCCATCAATGCTAGCAGTGTAAAAATTATCACATCAAACTTGCATTATCATGTAAAATTGCAATTTTCTTAAAAAACAAAGTCCACATGAGAAAAAAGGCAGACTTTTTTCAAAGCTAAAAAAAGTAAGAGGAAATCGTCAAAATCAAAAGGTATCCTGAAGTTGTATAAACATTTGTTGATAGTTGGTCAAAGCAAAATTGAGCTAACATGTAGAAAATTACCTATTAATTTATCTCATAACATCTTGAGATATTGAAAATATACCCTTAAAGGTGCACAGGCTGTAAGAATTGATATTTTTGTTTATACTATAAGTTGCCAATATTCGATGTTCTATAATAATAAAATGTTTTGAACAAAAAGCCAGGTTTAAAAAATCTGTTATAATGTCGTAATGAGTGAAAAGAATTTGAATGATTAGCATTGGGCGGGTCAACATTGAATTCTTTCCTGGATGGAAGAAAATCAAACAGCGACGTATTTCTTTCGTTCTAAGCTATTTGCATATGATATTATGAAAAATTTCAACTGCAATATATCTTTATTTATTTTAAATCAAAGTTTAGGTCTTATATTGGGAAACATTTTTTTTATCAAGATAACGGCCTGTGTGACGTTAAATTTAAAGATAATACCTTTCCTCCTAAAGAAAGAGTCAACAACTCAATAATTTCATTAAAAAAATTCAAGATGTAAGAAAATCAACAAATTAAAAATTTTCTCGAATAATCTGACAACCAAACTGTCATCGATCTTGGAAAACAATGAAAAAAATATTTGTTAACTTAATTCATGCATATATGTCAGTAAAAACATAGCAATTTTATACTCCTTGACATCGAAAATAAAAAAAGACAATAATAGTAGACAACATAATTAACCACAAAATGAAACAATAAATTACAGAGGACAATGCACAGAACATTTCTGCCATGGTGATTAAGTAATTTCAGAGAAGTCAAGGAGAAATTTAAATATTTTTTATTTGTTTGTTTGCTTCTTGCTTAACATGCAGTGGCAAATATTTCAAGCTGAAATATTGCTAAAGCTGGCATTAAACACCAATCAATCAAATATTGTAGGCCTATACAGGACAAGAACAAGTTCCACAATAGATTAAAAAATATTTCATTTACAAAAACAAATGTATACATGCATAGAGAAATGAGAGAGGAATATAGATGTAAACAACCGGACAGCGACTGTTGACTGCCAATAGAAAAGTTGAAGAGCTGGGTAGGGACGAAGATTTTGCTTTTGAAGCAACTACAAAATGCTATCGCTTTTCTCAGAATCTACAACAGAGATCTATAATTTGCAAGGAATGTGTCACTCTCCCAACACATTTTCTACTATGGTCAAGCATTCCATATCAAAACCTCAGAACACTCCATTGATAGGCCACCCCTATCAGCCACCTGGGGACGTGCTGGGGTAACCACCGTGGGTTGAACCCTTGAAAGTATCCTCAGTACCCAGCATAGGTATGTTAAACCATGTCCCCCTGTAACAGACTACCTGAGTACCCCCATAGAGAGGGAACCCCCTCTCCGTCACCTAGGGAAGTGCTGGGTTGAACCCTGGGAACTCTCATCAGTACCCAGTATAGGTATGTTAAACTATGTCCTCCTGTAACAGACTACCTGAGTACCCCCCATAGAGAGTGAACCCCCTCTCCGTCACCTGGGGATATGCTGGATTGAACCCTGGGAACTCTCATCAGTGCCCAGTATAGGTATGTCCCCCTCTAACAGACATCTTGGATCGCATTCAAATAAAACATTGTAATTTATATTTTATGATCACAAACAAAATTACACTGGTATAGAGAAAGGATGTTGAATTGTTCATTAACACCTGTCCTTATTAAGTACAAGGTTTACCTGTGCTATTATCTCATTTAAAGTTGTTTAATAATTAATTACTTTTAATTACACTCTACCTAATGTAATTATCTCTTATAGAAATCTTCATCACATGACCATTATTGTCATGTGATCAAATCATAGATATCTAACTTAGTACAAATGGGTACCTAAATTAAATGTCAAAAAACACATGCATATATATCTAGTTTAAGTGAATTTGAATTTGAATTTTGGTGTTTAATGCCACTTTCAGCAATATTTCAGCTTTATCATGGCGACCAGTTTTAGTGATGGAGGAAGCCGGAGTACCCGGAGAGAACCACAGACCCTGGCCAAGCAACTGGTAAACTTTATCACTTGCGGCTGCGAGTCAAGTGCACCCTTTTTTGTAATTTACAAAACTGGGTGCGAACCCACGCCGTATTGGTGATAGGCTTGTATGAGTTGTTAGATCCAGCGACCTAACTCATTGAGCCACCCAGGCCCCTCTAGTTTAAGTGCACAAGTACCTAAACTAAATGATGTCAAAAAACGTATTTAGTGTGCTTGAGTACCTAAATTAAATGATGTCAAAAAAGACAAAGATACCCTGTATTTAGTTTCGTGCACAAGAGTACCTGAATCAAATGATGTTAAAAACTAGATATCTTATTTACTGCACAAGAGTTCTTAAACTATGATGTTGATACATTTTCATGTCTCGTTCAAGGTCTAAAATGCATATTTCAGATTCTGTAATTCTTCAAATTTTACTCTTTAATAATTATTTCACATTTATTTTCAGATGTGTTCTTATTTTTTTCGATCCACTTGTATTATTGTAATTTGAACATGAAAAATGAATTAATTCCTCAATTTTATCTAATGATGTCAGTTGAATCATGCTCTTTTTACATATTGGCAACTGATTGCCACTGTAAATAATTCAGACTCTGTATTCTTAGACATGCCTACATGTACTTTCAATTAAACCTTACAGAAAACTGCAGTGGTAGTCAATAATGGACAAATCAGAGATACAGGCAACCTTGGGAACAAGACACAGAAGATAGACTAAAACAAGATGAACTGTGAGCTAATGCTCACTTATGATACCCCCGCTCTTCGGCAAACAGGAAGTAGGAATCTGACAGGTCAAAAAATGCTTCCCACGATATGGGGTACCTATATGAAACTTGTGACCAAATATCAGATTTCTGCCATCAATAGTTGTTGAGAAAAATGTGACGAAAAATGTGCATATATGTGTATAAAAACCAACTAAGTCGGCAAACAGGAAGTAGGAATCTGACGGGTCCAAAAATGCTTCCCACAATATGGCATACCTATATAAAGCTTGTGACCAAATATCAGATTTCTGCCATCAATAGTTACTGAGAAAAATGCGACGAAAAATATCTTGAACGGACGGAAGGACGGACAGACGGACAGAGGTAAAACAGTATACCCCCTTTCCCTTCGGGGAGCGGGGGTATAAAAACGCAACATAAGACAATTAGAATGATTATCAACAGGGACCCCATCAAAAACAACAGGAATGAACCCAGGTGATCGCAATAGGTATTATTTTGTTTCCAAAAAGGCACCCGTCGTGTTACTCACAGTCATGTCTGGTAAAAGTCTTCATGGTGATAGAGGAAAGAAAATATTACATAAAAGGTAAAAAGATCCATTGCCATTAGAGAAATGGAAATTTTGTAACCGTCAATCAGTTCATAATCAATTTATAAAATGGTTCAATAAATTGTTTATATGATTTTTCCTGTCTACCACTTGATTTTATGACACATAAAAAGACATAGATAAGAAACCAACCGAATCTTCTCTTATAATTACCACAAAAATAATATGAAATTATCATCATACAACATAGAACATATAACTTGATTCAAGTAATTAAGTCATGTCTCTAACTATCTGTCAATAAAAAAAACATCACTTTGTAAAGACTTATATAAAACCCAATTAGCAATTAAGGTACACTGAACATATTTTTCTCTTTAAATTTTTACATGATAGCAGCTCATTTATGTATCGAGTCATTTATTTCTCTTAAATGAAACATTTAAATTAACAAATAGGATTAGGGTTAGGGTTATGGTGTTTAATGTCACCTAATATTTCATTATATCATGGTGGTCAGTTTTATTGGTGGAGGAAATCGGAGTACCCGGAGAAAATCACCGACCTGAGGCAAGTCACTCACAAACTTATGAGCGGGATTTGAACTCACAACGTTAGTGGTGATATGCTCTGATTGCATAGGTAGTTAGTTATAAATCCAACTACCATACGATCACGACCATGACATGCCCCTAATTAACTAATAAGTATTTAAACTGATGCAAATTTGAATAAACAACTGCAATGTATGTACATGTCACACTCATTACATACAAAGTCCTGTAACTTTTGATCAATGAAAAGTGAAACATGTCAAAAAGTACATATAACCTCTTAAAGTCTGGAAAAGTTAAATCGAGCAATATTTGTCATGGCAAAATGCAGGTTAGTGCACGACATGTTTACTTACAACAGACTATTTTTCTAGGGATAAGGTCCCATAACTCTGGAACAACAATAGTGAAAATCATTTAAAAAATAATAAGCCAGGACCTAGATTTACAATACCATAAATTGTAGTCTATTTTGTGTTCAATAATTTGAGGTGAAAAATGGTTCTTCATATTCCAAATTGTTTAAAATTTCTTTTCATAAGATGTTGGTCTAGTACAAAGTGACACCATCCTCATCTCATTAAAATGTAGCGTTACGGTTATGGTGTTTAACGTCACTTTCAACAATATCTCAGTTATATTATGGCAGTCATTTTTAGTGGTGGAGGAGACCAGAGTACTGTCACAAGTCACTAACAAACTTCATGACATAATGTTGTATCGAGAATACCTTGCTATTAGTGGGATTCAAACTCACAACGTTAGTGGTGATAGGTACTGATTGCATGCGACTGCCCCTTGAACTAATTCTGCCGATGATATAGTTGACTTGGTTTTAAACAAAAATCACTCACTACGCTCTTTCCATTAACATATATGTCTTACTGTCCTATTTTCTTTCTATTTGAAAATATACACAGATAATATTCAATTCTACCAATGATTATTATATGACTTCAGATAATGTCTTTTTCTAATTGGCTGACGTCCCTAGTAACGATCTTCATAAAGTATTATAATCACCTCGTGGTTTTGTTTACCTTGCTGGAATGTTATAATCACCTGGTATGACGTCACGCCAGCTGAATATAACATTCCAACAAGATAAAACAAAAGAAATTATTACATGACTTCAGATAATGTCTTTTTCTGATTGGCTGACGTCCCTAGTAACGATCTTTATAAAACATTATAATCACCTCGTGGTTTTGTTTACCTTGTTGGAATGTTATAATCACCTGGTGTGACGTCATGCCAGCTGAATATAACATTCCAACAAGGTAAAACAAAAGAAATTATTATATGACTTCAGATAATGTCTTTTTCTGATTGGCTGACGTCCCTAGTAACGATCTTTATAAAACATTTTAATCATCTCGTGGTTTTGTTTACCTTGTTGGAATGTTATAATCACCTGGTGTGACGTCACGGCAGGTGAATATAACATTCCAACAAGATAAACAAAAGAAAAAGTCATGATGAAAAGCTTATTTTAAGGGTGAAAGAAACATATAAAATGTGTCATATCATAAAACAATTAATGACTTTCAATTCGGTGGATACCAGGATTTATTAACCCAAGAATAATATATTTACCTCGGCCTAATAAATCCTTGTACAGTGAAACCTGTCTAAACTGAACCCTGGGTAAACATAAAAACCTGCCTAAGCCAGACAGACTTTACAGTTCCATCTACTAAATGTCTATGTAATTTGAACCTGTGTAAACCAAACACCTGTCTAAATTGAACAAATACTTCAGTCCCAAAGAGGTTCGGATTAGACAGCTTCTACTGTATCCACCTCATTAAAAGTCATTAATTGTATAATATTGTTAAGATTTTCAAAAATTTAAAGTTAATATTATCGGTAATCTCCATATCAAACAATCACAGGGACAATACTTGGTATTTTTGCTGCAGTTACCAGCTGGGCATCCTAAATTACAATTTCAGTACCCTCAGCAAAAATTCTTTGGGCCCAGCAACTGACTTGAAATATGAAATAATCAAAATGTCAGTAGCCATCTGGGTTACTGTCTGAAAATGTTCAGGGTCCCAGGCCAAAATTTTAGTGATCTTGGGCTGTTGTGCCCCTGTTAGGTTTTATCCCTGTAAATAAAGTAGGACAAAGACTAATAAATAAGATACATTTATGTTAAATAATATGAGGTGAAAGATGGTTATTCATTTCATTGTTAAACTTTCTTATCAAAAGCGTGTTGGTCTAGTACAAAGTGGACACCATTTTCATCTCATTAAAATGTAACTTGTTCTCCCCATGACGTAATTGACTTGGTATTTAAGAAATATATCATGGAAGCCAGAATGTGTTCGGAGTTTTAACATGGATTGGTGGATATTAGTATTTTATCCTGAGCCAGAAGCGAGGGATAAAATTTACTAATATCTGCCAATCCATGTTAAAACTCAAAACACATTCTGGCTTCCATGATTTATTTCGATTCTGATATGTCTAAGAGTACAAATACGGTAGTATACTTTGATTGGAAGACAGCAATTTATATTCAAATTTGCGGAAAATGTCGCACACAATTTATGTTGCCAATGGAAAAGACAGTCACATTCGCCGGCGCATGTTCTAATGAGATTATGCCGAATGCTAAAGAAGGAGGTCATGTTAGAATCAACAACAATCACTCACTCACTCACTACGTTCTTTCCATGAAAATATATGTCTTATTTTCATTCTATTTGATAATATTATATGCACAGAAAATATTCAATTTTATCAATGAAAATCGATTTTCAAAATTTCTAAGTATAACACAATACAACACAATACAAAATTTCTAATCTTAACACAATACACTATTAATATGCTAATCTTAACACAATACACTATTAATATGTTAATCTTAACACAATACACTATTAATATGTTAATCTTAACACAATACACTATTAATATGCTAATCTTCAAATCAGACATTGATTCAAGTAATACAAAGATTAATAACTAAAGTACTGGTACATTTTTTAGTTTCTATAACAGCCGATACAGTCAATACAATAAAATGTTTGACTCACAAGCCTAAAGAGGCAAAGATTGAGATAATTTTGATTTTATACCAATGCCATCTTTACTGGCCTTGGGCTTGGGCATTGTTGTAAACAGTGAAGACTGCTTATCCTGGTCATTGTTAGTCTAGTAGGTCAAATATTGTTAACATTGGAGTAAATGAGTTACCTCCCTTGTAAATACAGTCTAACATGCTCATGTGGGCACCTTTATTAAGCAGTAAACTGTATTAAAAGGTCACATATTTCTTGTCCTGTCATAGAGTATTTCATATAAATTGAACCTCCTTTAAGAGGTCACCTGTCTTATAAGGCCACTTTTTCTTTACCCAAAGGTGACCTCTTAATACAGGTTTGAATGTAAATTAATATACACAAACCTTTTTCTGACATAGTTTGACAACATCAACGGCTGCTGGTTTCTGCTGTAGTGCCTTGCGTAGACTGTCTATTAATATTGGACGATCCATGTGGTGACTTTCTGACGAATGGGATGACCCGCTAGAGGTGGTGGAGGTGGCAGTTTGTAATGAATTAGTGAGGTCTACCTCAGTCTTTTTGATTGGTACAGCACTCTTACTGGATGGTGAAGATACTGGACTCTGTTCAACTGGGGATTTTTGTTTGGGGATTAACACAGAATTTGTTTCTCCAATGTCTAAGGAATCAACTTGTAAATTTTCATCTTCAACCAGAATTATTCCCGGTGATGCTCCTAACAGATCACCGACCAAATCCACCGACTGGCTGTTTTTTCTGACATTCGGTGCTCCAGTACTACCATTAACCTCTGAATTGACACTCCTGATAATGTCTGCTGCTGTAGATCCAGAATGCTGACTTGACGTGGATTTGAAACTTCCATCTAAAATATCGTTAGCCAGGATGGCATCATCAAAATTCTACAATGGAACAATAAAGGTTAAAAGTGATGAGAGTTTAACAAACATGACACTGTTATAAAGGAGGGGGGGTGGGGGAGAGAGAGACATAATTAAGGGGAGGTAATTATACATGCTTTTTAAAAGTTACAATTAGAAACAACAATTGCCAGTGCTGGCCATGTGAGTCTGATCAAAATTAATTGTGGAATTTTCTTTTTGAGGACTTTCAAAAAATCAATCCTGTATAGTTTGGTTCTAATTGGCAATGTAGTTTCAAAAAGAAGACTTTTTGTGTATTGGCCAATCAGAAACAAGAATTGCCTGTGACGGCTATGTTTTTTAGTCTAATCAAAATGAACTGAGGACTTTTTTTTATAGAAGACCTTCCAAAAATCATTCATGTAATGTATGATTCTAATTGGCACAGTAGTTTCAAAGGAGAAGACTTATTGGCCAATCAGAAAAAAGAATGTCTGTTATGAACATGTTTTCTGTACAACAAAAATGAAATGATGTATTTTGTAGAGATTCTATTTGCAAAGTTTGCTTCTACAGTATCAAATTATATTGTAACATTTTCATGTTGAATAATGTTTAACTTTATACCTCATTTTGGTTTTCAGATGTACCATCATGATCTACCGTAGGAATTCCTTCATTAGAGTTATTTGTGTCACCATTCTGTACAATGTCTGCTGAGGTACTTGGAACTGAGGGGTCCAAAAGAGGGGGGAATCTATTCTGACCGCATAATAAATCTGGCTTGGCGTTCCCTGGACTGCTTCCTGTAACAGAAAAGAGTCAAATTACTATGGTTACTGGACAAAACTGGGGTTATTCATTCTGACCACAATAAATCAATCAACGTTACATTCCATCAGATCGCTCACTCACAGGACTGCCTCCTTTGACAGAAAAGAGTCAAATTATTCTGGTTACTGGCTGGTCAAAACAGAGGGATTTCTATGGAATCCATGAAATAAATCTGGCTTCTCATTTTCCTGTATGCTTCCTATAATAGAATGTGTTAAAATGTCCTATTTTACCAGGATTTAAAAGACCTCTTAATTCTGATCAAAATGATTGTCACAAGTTGTGAAGTACAACCAAATTATTGGAGGATAAATACTGTCGAAATAAAAATATCACATGAGTATGTCTTGGGTGTTCTTTTCTTAAATTGTTGTACATGTTTGACAGGCATATTCCATATGAGATTCATGCATCTTACATTGCATGACCTTGTCTGACGTCACAATGCCAAAAATGTCGTGTCGCAATGTGAAAACTTGTTATTGCTTTAAACTAACTGTAATATTTTCAAACTATTTATTTAAGATATAATTCATGGAAGCCATAATTTGTATGTAGTTTTAACATCGGTAACATTATTTTTGTTTACATTTTATCCCAAGTCAAGTGAGATGAGACAATTCCATCCTTGGCTTCACATTTTTCTTTGGCTTGAAAACGTACGTGAGCCCTCAGGTGAAATTGTCCAATTTCACATTCTAAACCTTGAATGGTTACTGTCAGTCTCGCAATACGACAATTAATCTCGCTGATTCTTCTTTTTTTAGTATATTATATAATATTCTTTACTATGATAAAAAAAAAAACCCATCTCACAGGGAGGTCCTTGTCGAAAATTATACTATAAACAACATCTAAACTGCTTTTATGTTTTCATTTATGTTTTCAGGACATATAAGTCAACCCCGATCTATTTCATCAAATTTTAACTCATTAATTTCAAGACGACATAATCACAAAATTGATTTTTTTTAAAACAAGTTTTAGTTTTACAATTCTTCGTGCAAGTGCACAATGTGTACTATTATTGATTTTGCCTTGATGAAAAATTTATTGGAGAAAATAAATTCTAAAATCAGATTTTATGTCCATAAACTTTTTTATGGTATTTATACAAATTCAATTGATCTAAACAATGTTAATAGAAATCCTGTCAATATTAACTTTTTATTTTTATTTCACTCTTGGGGAGAATTATCTATTACTATCATAAAAATGTAAATAAGTCAGAAACTATGATTTCATCGAAGCTTCTTTCTGAATCATATCTGTATTTAGAATTGTTTTTATTTAGAAAATTTTTACTTAGAAATTTGAGGTTTTCCATAGGATGAGATAGGGTAATGGTGTTTAATGCCACTTTCAACAATATTTCTGATATATCGTGGGGGTCAGTTTTATTGGTGGAGGAAACCAGAGTCACAGGAGAAAACCACTGACCTGTAACAAGTCACTGACAAACTTTATCACATAATGTTGTATCAAGTACACCTCGCCATGTGCAGATTTCGAACTAACAACTTAAGTGGTGATAGGCACTGATTACATATGTAGTTAGTTCTTAATACTACTACAATACATTCAGGACTATGACAGTCCCTAAATGTAATTTAAGCTGACAATAGAAGACAGCCAACTGCAAAATAATGCAACTGTATAGACAAACACTTACATGTAGATAACCTTGTAGTAAAAGTAACTACATGCAGTACCTTATTTTTTTATATCTATGAAACCATGAAGGCAGGGATAATTTTAAATTTACTTGATACTTTCTCTGTTAGGGGATAAAACCACTTTCAACAATATTTCAATTCTATCGTGGCAGTCAGTTTTATTGCTGGAGGAAAGCTTAGTACGAGGAGAAACCCACTGACCTGCAGCAAGTCACTGACAAACTTTATCACATTATGTTGTATCGAGTACACCTCGCCATAAATGCGATTCGAATTTGCAACTTTAGTTTTTCTCTGTTCGTGGTGTATACTAAACAAAATATCTAAGGCTTTCTAACACATCAAATTATTATTATCATTGTGTGAGGTCTCTGATTTATCATCAGTTGTTATATAAAGCTTTATTTTTTAGGTATTACTAAATACAGAATTATCAAAATTATATTGTTTGTATATTCCCATAGTAACAGGAAATTTGAGTCTGCAATAGAAAAAGATTGATTGGATACTATTGACCATGTGCAAACTTCTTTTTCCATTCATAATTCTTATGACATGACGTCAATACAAAAAAGAAAATTGTCATCCGACAAGTTTGCGGTTGTAATCAAATGCAAGAATTATTAGTAAAACAATTGACAACATCATAATTGATGTAATTTTCAACTTTTAGTTAATTTTAGAAAATTATTGAGGGAGAAAATAAATGCTAATTTGATCATTTGTTTTGTTTATTATGCACAATATCATTGTAAACAATAAAGTCATATAAAAATAATATCAATAATAAAGGTTAATGCCTGGAGTTTAAGACCAGATAAAACATATCCAACCATAGTCTACATCATACTTTGATCTTGTCAACAAATACTGACAATGACCTCATCAAAAGGATTCATTTGTTATTGTTTCAAATCCATGTTTGGCAATATTTCAGCCAAATTAATTTGTGGCATGAAATTTTTATAAAAATATATCAAAAGTTGACAAGGAATATGGTTTAAGATATAACTTAATCAACAAGGAATATGGGTTAAGACATAACTTAATCAACAATTTTCAGAAGTTCAAGGTCATCCACTAACCTTGACAAACATAAAAAAGTACATGTACTTAGAAACCAGGATATCCCAACAAATCTGTAGAAAGGGTATTAATAAAAATTCTCCTTTTAAGTTAATATGCTTATAACATAAATTCTCAAAATCCTTGCTTTCTAATTAAAAAATAAGTTTAAACCCATATATTGTTCTAATTATGTTATTCATTTCCAATTTGAGAAAGATTACGGCAAGCTTCTTGTACAATATTTGTAGAACCTTTAATGTCTATCTTTCAATTGTCATAAATGAGTGGTTTGTCTTTCCATTTATTGTATACAGAATGCAAACATCGTCAATATATTTCCTTCACTTATATATAGTAGTCTCCCCCATTTATACAGCCACTCCCACCCAAGGCCACCCTTTTTATCAGGCCAGATTTCAGATTCACTGATATACAATCTGATTAAAATCCTATCTCTCTGACTCTCACTTGATCCTCTTTACTGATATAACACGGCTTGAGTGATCTGAGGAAAACCCCATTACGGGTCATGTAAAGGTCACCCTACGTTACTGTCCAATGAAAATGACGATCGGTCAAAAAGAATCATACAAGGTTCGACATTGGTTACACCCCGTTGGTCCGAAGGTCCGATAGTCCGAAGGTCCGATAGTCCGAAAGTCCGAAAGTCTGAAGGTCCGATAGTCCGAAGGGTCGATATCGATAATCCAAAGGTCTGATGTAGTTTGGTTAGAGTATTCCGCTGGTGCCCAGCCTCGTCAGAATTTCTTTTCTACCCTGTGTTTTTCCACAGTACTAATGCAATTTTCCAACATTACATAACCATTTAAAAAAAAAGTAAGAAACCGAACCTCCGTTCCACAGGAGGAATCCAAAGCCGTAAGTCCGAAGGGAATCGGCAAAATCGAGCAGACGAGCAAAGACAGAGAAAAAAAAGACTACACAAAAACCAAAAATGTACACAAAAGATGACTATCACGGACCCATAAAAACCAGGGTTAGACCAGGTGTGCCGGCAGAGTAAGCGTCTACAGCCTCTTTAGGGACCAGTCATTATTTATCTCCAGGGGGGCCGGCAAAATATTTTGAATGACCGGGAAAAATTAAATGACCTCCTTTCCACTTTTGTGTAACATATGTGACGCCCCTCCTAATAGTGTCAGAAAAATGTTGATCCCCTCAACCATGTCATATTTGTATTTCTCCAATGGTGTTGTGGTGTATACTTTGTACATAAACAATTCTCACCTCTCTATCCTTTGTCATGTTTGTCATCTCTCCCCCTCTATTTATTTATTTGTTATTTTTGTTAATTTTTTTTTTCAATTTGAAAATTAATAAAATCATGACCCCCTCCCCCTCTTCTCCTAGCATAAAGAAACATCTGACCCCCCCTTTTCCAGGTTCCAAATTTCAAATGGACCGTGCCTAAATTATGATATCATTGCACAGAACGTCGTTTGTGCTTGTATGGAACCTATTCATGTATATATATAATATAGGTATTAAATTTGATCATTAAATAGGCAGATGATCTTCTACCTGTATCATTACTTCTTAATCAGAAAAATGATAAACGAGAACGAATAATATACTGGATTTTCACCCTACCAGTTGAATGTTTTGTTGGGTCCTCAAATTTTCTCAGTTTAATAGTGGAAGTTTCGCTGTCTCCTTGACATCTTTTTTCATATTTTTTGTTCTCTCTAATAGGCGTTAAGTTTTACCGAGGTCCGTCCGTACGTCTGTATACTAAATCCTCGGCTTCTACTTGAGGGAATGATTTGATACATTGAAAAGAGCTTTGTCATGATGAGTTGTAATGTGTACGCTATCTTGGAAGTTGTCACACACCTACTTCCTATTTATCGACCAACTTTGCTGCGAATTTTTGTCTAAAAAACGCACAAATTTGCGTAAAAGATTTCTCGGATTCTTTTGAAAGGAATGTATGGTTCGATACTTGGTATAGAGCTTGGTAATGATGAGTTGTAACATGTAAGCTATTATTAAAGCTGTCGCCTACCTACTTCAAGATTGCCGAAAGAGTTAATATGACGGGGCATATCTGTCCCATGGACACATTCTTTTATTTCATAATACATTTATATATGTACATGGAAATCATTTTTATAGTATCATAAGGGCTCATTTATGCTTCGTCGCTGTATGTCGCGCGACAATCGCCATCCACTAATCAATAAATTTTTATGTCCAAATTCTAAAGATTCCCAATTAACAATAGAGGACAAAAATCACGAAATCATGATGCAACGGTCGCGCGACGAAGTATAAATGAGCCCTAAAGTGAAGTATACCGGCATGAGATGCAGTACGAAATTTTGAAAGCAAATACTTAACTGCGTATGAATTATACAATTCATGGTCATTGTCTATTTGTTGTCAGAAGAGAAGAAATTTATTTGGGTGGGCTTTACTTCTGAGAAACAGGAAAAATAACGAGTCCTGTTTGGCCCTTTTGGCATATTGAATAAGAATCACAAAAACAATAGACCCTTTCATGGTAACTGCGGGGCTGTGTTTTTTGGCGGGAATTGAGTGGTAACGTGCAATTTCCCGAAAAAATTATAACATCACAATGGGCCTTTCTTTACTTTAGGGGACCCACAACCTATAGGGTAACTGAAATATTTGCACCTAGCGTCGTAGGCTGTATCAATGTGCCATCTATATACAAATGTATATATACATAGCTAGTGCTGTAGACTGTGTCAATGTGCCATCTAGTGCCGTAGGCTGTGTCCTCGGGTTAGAGTTAGGCTAGGGGTAGGGTTAGCTTTGGAAATACCAAATATGGGTGGGTCCTCTAAAGTAAATGAAGGCCTCACAATGTCACTTTCATTGTTAACTGATGTCAATTTGCGGAAAGCGGTGCATTTCCACTCAGTTCCCTCCAAAATCGTGAAGCTCTGCAGTTAACGTGAAAGGGTCTATTGAGATGCCTGGAACTGCTAATACTAGAAATGGTGAAAAAACTAATGCATAATATCATGCAGAGACAAATATTATATAGCTAGTTGTGAATTGCAAATTTCGCACGTCTGATCTATCTGGTACAGGCCAAATCGACACCTGGACATATCGGTACCTTGACACTCACAGGACACAGATGGATCGAAATTTCCCATTTTCCTTCACGCATCGTCTATACCAGCCAATTGTTGTTTTTTTTTTTATGCAAGATCACGTAGATGTGAATGCACATGTTATTAGTAAATGTCATCAGTGAAAAGTTATAATACAAACATTTATAAAGAAATGTGCAAGAGATTACTGAAAAGGGGACATTTTCGGACTATCGGACCTTCGGACTATCGGCCCTTCAGACTATCGGACCTTCGGACTATCGGGCCGTCACCTCGACATTAACGGTTTTCAGATTTCCCGCGGCAAATGAAATGCGTCTTCGGGCAAGTGAAAACGGCACCCAACTTGTTCGATTGGGCAAGTGAAAATGATTCTGTGATATGTTCGGGTCGTTATATTTTATTACTGATCAATAAAATAAATCAAATAAACACCGGCTGTGTGTCTTCTAACTCAGTGATATGGAGATTTTTGATATCGTAAACAATTACAGCCATTTTCAAAATTCGCGGAGATGAAGTGCAGCCATGCTTTTTCAATGTTTATTCCACCGGTCAAGGTCATTGATCTAGATCGCCAAAGCACTTAAAGGTATCGGTAAAATGACCATGATCTAAAATGTGTATGTGACGTAGTGTGTATAAAATGACCACCGGCGGTGTGCCCAGTGGAACCATTCTGGCTGTTCATTTACAGAAATGTTCGCATTTATCAAATGAAACAAGAGTGATGCAAAATGTTTAACCTTCATGATATATTTTCTGACCTTCACGGGAAAAATAGAAAAATCCTGATTTGCAATATCTCTTGAGTTAAAAAAAAAAAAAAAAAACCCTGCCTGCTGGCCCTTAAAAATTTCCCTATGTTAAGGGAAACCAACAATCAATTTTATTTGGCCTACGGAACATTTATACTTATATTTTCTAACAAAAATAGCCAAATGATCCACTAACACTATGCCCACATCATAAGGTGTAAATAATTAATATGAGGGGTTATTCTACTCTATGAACGGTCATTGTAGATTGCATAGTTCTGCACTACATGCATATATGGCACTTAAGAATTCGGGCTAGTAGTTTACAGTTTCGGGCAAGTAAAATCAATATGGCACTTGCCCGAATGGACAAGTTGGTCAAAAAGTTAATGTCGAACCCTGTCATATTATTAAATATTTATAAAATAGGGTCACTCGCATGTGTCCCGTGATGTAGTTTTTCGGATCTTCACCGCCACGATCTGTCAGCAGAGGAGAACAAATGAGAAATTATATTTTATTTAGATTGACTGAAATATCAAAATACTACTAAATTGTCCACCTTCGACAAAACCTGACCCCTCTTATAAGGCCATTTTTTCCTTGCAGGAGTGCCCTATAAGAGCAGATTATTGTACTATTTTACTTTCCAACAGAAAGCAGAATGTTTATTGGCCAATGGCCATCTTTAACCAATCAATGAATGGGGAAAGTAGAAATTTTATTGGCTTACAGTCAACCAATGATGTTATGTTTTTTTCGGGGAATTTGTTTATATTCGATCCTACATTTTGTGGCCATCTTGGATTTTCAATTGACATAAAAAAAAAAACACATGCATTTTAGAGAGGATTACTGTATAGTGCCTATATTTGGCAGTGGCTTTATTTTGATGCTATTGACGGATTTAACGAAAAGTGTCAAATATAGACACTGCCAATATTACAAAATAGCTGGTCGCAAGGCAGACCATCCAGCTTGCCTGTGCAATCTATAATTACATGTGAATGTCATAACAATGTGGTTAGTGTTTAATTTGGTTAAGAACAGGAGAGCTAAAAAGCAACCTTATATCTACTAGTATTTATAGGGGGTTAGGATTATGGTGTTTAATGCCACTTTGAACAGTATTTCAGTTATATTGTGGCAGTCAGTTTTATTGGTGGAGGAAACTGGAGTACCTGGAAAAAACCACAGACATGACGCAAGTCACTGACAAACTTGATCAAATAATGTTGTATCGAGTAGTATTAATAGTTGAGTCACGTAACTTTAACGTTTTATTACAAACCCAGTCTGTCAAGCACTTTTTGGCTTCAAACAATTAGGAAATCAGGAGGGTTTTTAGTTAAAAATCAGGGGTCGATTTCACAAAAAGTCGTAAGTCTAAGATTAATCGTAAGTGTTATCGTAAATGTGATTTCCAAGCTTTTGATTGGTTGAAATTCACACTTACGACTGATCTTAGACTTACGACTTTTTGTGAAATCGACCACAGGAGATTATCAGGAATTTTTTTTATATAAAAAGTGATAAAACCATACAATAAACCAAAAAAATGGCTGCATTCCTCCCCTCTAAGTAAGAACTTTCAGGCCATAATATAAAAATTTAAGCATAGTGTTTTTGATTCCAGATGAAGGTCATTATCAGAATGTCAGAATGTAATTGGCAGGCTAAAAGGTCTTACTTAAGCCATTTTCCGCACCTCCTTTTATTGATAAGATGCTTTACACTAAAATAAGTACAACATATTATTATGTTATTTTTTTTTGTGGGGAAAAAGTTCAAAATCAGGAGTTATCAGGAGTTTATCTAACAAATTCAGGAAAAAATCAGGAACAGCTCAAAATCAGGAAAAATCAGTAAATATAAGGAAAATCAGGAGTCACTTGACAGACTGCAAACCAGTCAACACATTTACAAAAGAAAATCAATATAATTGCACACGATTGCGATCAAAATACATTTATTATACAAATATGATTGTCACTCAAAGTTAAAGATTTTCATGTAAGGTCTCAACAACGATAACTTTTTCGACATATTGAAGCATCTTTTCTGATGTTTTGAACCTGAAAGTTATAAAATATATTATTCAGTATCTGCTGCAGTTTTCAAGTTATCATATTAAAAAATCAGTAATAAACAGTTATTTGTTTTGTTGTTAAAGTAACATTGATTAAAAATGACATGCATCAGCATTCAAATTGACATTCAACAATCCCTATTTTATTGTTAAAATAAGGTTACAATCTGAGCAAAAGCAGATTTATTAGGAATACTGGTTAATAAAATCATAATTAAATATTAATGAAATGAATTATTATCTCGCTATAAAATAATTAGCTTACTCTACTCTAGTCTATTCACAATTTTTTTTTTATAATTATTATAAAAACAGTTAATTATTTTCTTTTCTTTTCATAAAACCTCAGTATCAGTGTGCATGTAGTTCAGAAATTGGGACATGCATAATTAATGATGCTGGAAGACAAGCTACATACACACACACAAATCACAACACTGGAAACAAACCAAAAACTTGCCTGAATCTTTATCATTAAACCAGTAATAAATTATCATATCATTTTTCATTGATCATTGTAAGTTCAATCAGGTCAGTGATGTGTGTAGTTTCTGAGAAAACATATTCATTCATCTTCCCATAAAGGTCCAATGTTATAATTTGTTCTGTGGTGGTGGCCATCTGGAATTTCCCATCCACAAAAATAAAACTACTGTAAAGGACCACCCAGTAATGACTCATGTACAGTTTTAGGTTTAATCACGTTTGTAATATCTGAGAAAAAGTATTTATTAATTTTCCCTTCAGGTCCAATATTAAACTTTTTCTTGTGGTGGTGGCCATCTTGGATTTTCAATGATCACTCATGGACAGTATGGGTTTAATCATATTATAATGTATTCTCTAGTTTTGCATGTGAACTGCACATAAAATGAGAGTTTGCCATTGTTATGCTAATTCAAATAATTCAAAATGCAAATGAAATAACTTCTGTGTTATGAAAATTAAATATATTTTGTATAATGTTCAAGATTATAGTGTTCTCTCTGTTTTATGTGAGTGCTTGCATTTAACTCACACGTGGAAAACACTTGCATGACGGCATCATTTCACGAAGAGGGGGGTTTGGGCTCATAAAACTAGTTTAAGCCTGCCACTTTTTACTGACGTGCTTGAACCAAGTCAAGAAAATGAGCGGTAATGTGTTAAGGTTATCAATGTTTACCTCTTTATATCATTTTTCTATTTGATTTTTTGGAACTGTTAAGACAGAAGTGGTATTTTTGTTTTTGTTTTTTATTTTAAGTACATGTCTATGTCGTGTGCATACAAATTTTATATCTATGTTATTATTGATTTTAAGAATGATTTTATAATCATGATATTGTAGTATGTAAAGAGACCTCTCATTTCCATGATTTTTTAAACGGTAATTGGTTTTGAAAATATACATGAAAAAAAAACAACATTAAGAATATCTATGTAATTTAACATAGAAAAAATCTCATGTTTCAATGACACAGGTTTATTGTTAATTATATAAAAAAAAGCTTTAATGACACATTTATTGGTAAACAACATTTGATACTGGGAGTTCCTTTATTCATGTTTTATTTTCATTCATCCTGTATCTAACCTTCATGTGTCATAGTATGCCGAAAGACAATCACAAGTAATATCTATTCAATAAGTTATAATTTTAGCTACATGAAGGATGTTTTTATATGTTTGATCTTCAGCAACACAATGGCTATTATTTAGACCTAATATACAAATAGAACAAAAGGCTGTTGGCCACGAGTCCCCCAACACTTAGGTTACTTTGCAAGTTCTAACATTGAAATTATTCTGTAATAACTTCAGTAATAGCATACTGACTTTTTGCTCATAAGTTATCATCAGGAAACCAAAAATATATCAAAAAGGGGCATAATCTGGTAAAATTGTCAAAAATGGTCATTATTAAACTTGACCTATATATTCATAATATACACTTACATACCACACTTAGCTTCAATCTGACTTTTCGCTAACAGGTTATCATCCGGACACCAAAAATTTAGCAAATTTGAAGCACAAAAAAGGGCATAACTCTGGTAAAAATTGTCGAAAAATTGTTATTATCAAACTTGACCTAGATGTTCATAAGCTACACTTACATACCACACCTATCTTCAATCTGACTTTTCGCTCACAGGTTATCATCCGGACACCAAAAATTTTGTAAATTCAAAGCACAACAAGAAATGTGTGCATCACAAATACATCCATCTATATAAATTATCAAACGGTATAATGGTAATTCAGTCAAACAACTAATCATGTGAGCAGGAAAATTAAGTTCTTTGAGGTTAACAGTTATCTTCACCTTTGACCTAATGGCCCCAAAATAAATAGGGTTCTTCCCCTTCCACATGTGGCCAAGTTTGGTAAAGATCCAATATACAGAACTAAAGTTATCGTGCGGAAAGGATCCTGTTGTCAAAAATTATATTTATAGTAATGGTGACCTTGACCTTTGACCCCAAAATAAATAGGGTTCTTTCCCTTCCACAGGGGAATCATGTGGCCAAGTTTGTTAAAGATCCAATATACAGAACTAAAGTTATCATGTGGAAACGACCCTGTTGTCAAAAATTCTATTTATAGTAATGGTGACCTTGACCTTTGACCTAATGACCCCAAAATATATAGGGTTCTTCCCCTTCCACAGGGCAATCATGTGGTCAAGTTTGGTAAAGATCCAATATACAGAACTAAAGTTATCATGTGGAAACAACCATGTTGTCAAAAATTATATTTATAGTAATGGTGACCTTGACCTTTGACCTAATGACCCCAAATTAAATAGGGTTCTACCCCTTCCACAGGGGAATCATGTGGCCAAGTTTAGTAAAGATCCGATATACAGAACTAAAGTTATTGTGCGGAAACCTGTGTGGATGCCCGCCCACCCGCCATACCCAATCACATAATACGGCCCGTCTCAAGATGGGCGTATAAAAAGGGGCAGAACTCTGGTAAGAAGTGTCGAAAAATCGTCATTATCGAATTTGACCTAGATATTCATAAGATACACATACATACCACACCTAGCTTCAATCCGACTTTTCGTTCGCAAGTTATCATCCAGAAATCAATTCAGGACGGACACACAGACCATACCCATTGCACCAGTCCCCTATTTGACAAAGTGTCAGGGAATAAAGACCAAAGGCTATCAAAGGCCTACATCGCTTACCTGATTTATAAAGGCAATGAAAAAAACAATCTGAAACTCCTTTGTCAGAGTGTTTTCCCTCAATGTTCTATTTACTGTAAAAGCAGCCATGTTGATTAGTTGGCAGTATCATAGGATACAATCTACTACTGATTTA
>MJUT01014675.1:72809-88128 GCA_002080005.1 Gigantidas platifrons | reverse complement strand
TTTTTTACTTCTTATATCTTCATTAAACATCATATAACCTTCAATTAGGTTCTTTATGATATACATCATTTTTACTCTTTGTTGGAGCTTAAATAACATTAACAGTTTTGTAATTTTTTTAAATTTTAATTTAAGATAAAAAAAAACAACATATCATTCAAATAGCACACTGAATGATGATTAAGTTTTCCTGTTGCTTGGTTTTAACTTCTTTCGACCTTGTTTATCATGTAATTTCTCAGTAGGAGTTGGTGGAGTCCTTTCAATTGCACTAGGCCTGTTTGAAGTTTTCATGAAATTGTCTATAGTTTTTTGACCAGCTTTAACTTGATTATTTTCTGATTTATCAGTTTCAATCATTTTAACTTTTTGATTTCCTTTTGCTTCTATGTCTTTGTTTTCATTGTTTGTTGTAGTTGATTGTACAGTTCTGTTATAGGGTTGAGAAACCTCAGCTTGACTTGTATCATCATGCTCAGTCAGATTTTCCTCCTCGACACCATCATGTACACTTATATCTGGATCAGAGAAAACAAGATCATGAGGACAGTCTACCATTCTATGACCTTGCTGATTGCATGACCTACACACCCAATCACTTGTGCACTGGTACATGAAGTGTCCTGGCTTTAGACATTTGTGACAGTTTTTATTATTCTCCTTGTTTTGATTGTCAGTTTCTACTTGACCAGGGTGGAATACTCTCCCCCAGTACTTGCCTATTTGAAGACTCCTTGGAAGTGGGTGTGGGAGTGGTTTACTGATGACAAGTCTGTCACCTGTATCACAGTTTGTTAATCTCCCATCCACTCTGAGTTTTTCCCTAAAGATACCTTCAATATTCTTCAATATTGCAGCCTTCTAGAGACAAAGTACGGTGAATTTGGCCGTCATCAGCTGAAAGAGGGATATTTTTAACTTTAATGCGGATGGTATCAGGTCGAAATCTTTGAGGATTCCGAGGATTTTGTGTGTGAAGGGGTACCCGCCTGCCACGTAGATTTAACCCTTCCACAATTAGAGTTATTCTATCCTCTGTATTGTCCATATAAATTCTCCACATATCTCTAATACGCTGTATCCCCTTTATACATTCGGCGGGGACTTTGGAGCCTACCGCTTTATATATCTCTACGTTGGTGAGCCAGTGAGTTCTATCGGTAACCAAACACATCTTGATCGGCTAAAAATAGGGGCTTTACTGAATCACTAGATGCGTAATCTTTACTTTGTTCCTCGTGTTTACTATCAGATTCGTCTGTATTGTGTTTATTACTGTTCTGATTGTTAACTACCTCGGCGAACGTCGCCATTTTTTCATTGTTTACATTTGAATCTTCGATTGTAACAATGGGTTCTGTGTTCTACACCCCTGAGTCGTTTTATTAGTTGCTCAATTTGTTCTTCAGTCAGTTTGTTACCACTGTATGTACTCATGTCTTCCATAGTGAACAAGAAATACTTTAAATTTAACTTTTGCTGGAGCTGTTCTCTCAGTGAGTCTTGACAAACCAAGGGACGTAACTCAGACCTTATTCTTATTTTAGTTATAAGAGACCTATTAAATTTAGGAAGATCAAAACTGAGATATTGTTTTAAATCAAATGATGTACAAATCTTACTATAAAATCTAAGCTTCCCTGTGTCATTCAATTTCATTTGTTCCAGTTGACAGAGAAGTGTGTTTTTAAAAAGAGTTTCAATTAACTGTTTAAAATCAAAATATGATGTATCTGTAAACTTTACATTCAACATTTTCTCCAGTTGAAATACAGTTTGAACCCAAGAAGGGTGTTTATTATTATATAAATTCTTATCTTCAATAAAGGCGGCCCTCAGCAGATTAAATTTGCTGTCACGATTAGATTCAATGTCGACTAGTCTAGAATAATATTTAAGCATAATTTTATAAGATTTTATACATATAGGATAATATCCAAGTTCAGTTTGTATGACAAGGTTGGCTGCCTTACTGTGAACACCTAAAATATTCTTAAAGATCATATTTTTAATTTTTTTGAAGTAGAAGTTTATCAATTACATTGAAGTTAATTTTGAATTCTGAAATCCATATTTCTGATCCATATGTCATAATTGGAGTTATTAATGAATCGAAAAGTTTTATCCATTTTTCAACTGAAATGAAATTGGAGCAAGGTATTTTTGATTTTAAAGAAAAATATGCTTTGCGTGCCTTTTCTGACAAATTTTCAGCTGAGTTATTCAGTTTACCTTTATTATTAAATATAACTCCAAGACATTTTTATTCAGTACATGATTCTAGTTCATTTGATCCAAAGTAAAAGCAATGTCTGTCTATACAAGACCTATTTTTGCTATTAGAAATAGCTATAGTTTTTGTCTTATTTGTGTTCACAGTAAGATTCCATTCACTACAAAAAGACTGCAAGGCATCTACACAGTGCTGCAAGCCTGATGGGGTCTCAGAAATTAAAACCAAATCATCAGCATAAAGAAGATGATTGAAGTGTATGTTGTTTAGTAAAACTGGGTCTGCTAATGAATTATTAAAATAGGAGCAGATGTCCACAAATATGTTAAAAAGGATCGGACTCAAGCTATCACCCTGTTTTACTCCTAAATTAGCCTGGTATGGTTCACTAATATAACCCTCTGATTTACAGCAATATAATGTATTAGAATACATATGTTTTAAAAGGTCATAGAATTTACCTCCTATACCTTTACAGAGTAGTTTGTACATTAAAGCTTTTCTTACAACTTTAATTAACACTGTCAAAAGCCTTTTTAAAATCCATGAAACAAACATAAAGATTCTTCTTACATTTATTCAAATACTTATTAATCAAAGTTTTAAGTATATATATGTGATCACTTGTTCTATAACCTTCTCTGAAACCACCTTGGTTTACACTTAATAGATTTTGTTTCTCTAAAAAGTTGGTCAGTCTATTTTGTAGTAGTGAAGTAAATAATTTACCTAGACAACTTGAAACACATATACCCCGATAATTGTTACAATCGTTAGGATTTCCGGATTTTAAAATAGATGATAGACAAGAAAGATTCCATACTTTTGGAAACTTTCCATTCTGTAAGACTTTATTAAATAATTTTACTATAACAAGGCTCATGGATGAAGAACTGCACTTAATAAATTCATTAAGAATTAAATCTGGACCACTAGCCTTACCAGTTTTCAGTTTTTTAATACCTTTTTTTACTTCATTGAAGGTGAATGGATAATCTAATTGGCAAAAGTTTTCTTTGGTGTTTTCAAGGTCAGAGGGGGTATTTCCCCCTAAATTTGTATTTAATAAAGACTTGTAGTGGTCCACCCATTACTCCATGGATATAGGACTAGGAGATTTATTATTGTTGTTTTTGAGACTATTTATTTAATTCCAAAAAGACTTTCTTTCTTTGTGATCTAAAGTATTAATTTTGTCAATACCGGTAAATATTTTATTGAATGCAGATTTTAAGCTCTTTTTAAGTCTATTATATTGTTTTACGTGAATGGAATAAGTATGACGTAGAAAAGTGTTCGTCAGATCTTTTTGTAATCTTTTACCAAGGGATCTAATTTCCTGTCTCATTTGTAGACAGTCATATGACATCCATGGTGTTTTTGGCTTGTTAGATGGATGGTAGCCTTTTTTCGGTTTGTTAGATGGACGGTAGCCTTTTTTTTGGTTTGTTAGATGGACGGTAGCCTTTTTTTTTGGTTTGTTAGATGGACGGTAGCCTTTTTTTTGGTTTGTTAGATGGACGGTAGCCTTTTTTTGGTTTGTTAGATGGACGGTAGCCTTTTTTTGGTTTGTTAGATGGACGGTAGCCTTTTTTTGGTTTGTTAGATGGACGGTAACTTTTTTTTTTTTAAATCATTGTTTGAAGCTGCTTTTATGTAGATATCACTATTCTCTGTATCAATAACTTCAAGTAAAGATATTATGTCATTTACTGAGTCTTGTTGCAATAAGTTATTATGGTAATTGTCTGACATGGAGTTATCCCATTGGAATTTACCAAAGTCACTATTTAATCTTTGAGTTATCTCTCTTTGTGCATATACTTCAAGAAAAACTGATAGTAAACAATGATCACAAAATTCTACTGGAGGTTTTACAATAAAGTGTTGCACATCATAGAACGATCTTGTTGTTGCAAGCATATAATCAACTGTGCTTTAACCATTAGTGTTATGAAACGTTATATAGAGGTGCCCTTTCAGAAGAGTTTGAAGATACCAAAGAGGCAATCAGGTTTGACTGTACTTAACGTGTTGAGCCAAACTCAAGTGCATATGAGACTTGTGACCCTTAAATTCCACAGTGACATACCCTTCATTTGAATAATTAACAAATAGTTCATGGCACTAAGGGCCATATGGCAGATTATGGACCGGGATGTAACCCACAAAATATTATATGGACCGAAGTGAAGCTGACTGAGGTCCATATACTATTTTGTGGGTGACAGACCGGTCCATGAACTGCCAGTTGGCCCGAAGTGCCATGAACTATTTGTTATATTATACTCAATACATGCAAATTTGTCAGACGACATGTTTTTCTTATTGTGCATCTAAGACAAAAAAACAAGTTCAGACAAAATCATGAAAAAAATATTATATTGATCGGGCATGGTCAATATACTAAAATATTGACCGGCTGCGCTAACAAAGACAAATAGGGAAAACAAGATGAACTGTAAGCTAATGCTCACTTATGATACCCCTGCTCTTCGGCAAACAGGAAGTAGGAATCTGACGGGTCAAAAAACGCTTCCCACGATATGGGGTACCTATATGAAGCTTGTGACGAAATATCAGATTTCTGCCATCAATAGTTGCTGAGAAAAATGCGACGAAAAATGAGCATATACCGGTATGTTCAATAAAAATCAACAAAGTCGGCAAACAGGAAGTAGGAATCTGACGGGTCCAAAAACGCTTCCCACAATATGGCATACCTATATGAGGCTTGTGACCAAATATCAGATTCCTGTCATCAAATAGTTACTTAGAAAAATGCGACGAAAAATGAGCATATACATTTGTATGTTCAATGTGTATAAAAATCAACAAAGTCGGCAAACAGGAAGTAGGAATCTGACGGGTCCAAAAACTCTTCTCACAATATGGCATACCTATATGAGGCTTGTGACCAAATATCAGATTCCTGTCATCAAATAGTTACTTAGAAAAATGCGACGAAAAATGAGCATATACATTTGTATGTTCAATGTGTATAAAAATCAACAAAGTCGGCAAACAGGAAGTAGGAATCTGATGGGTCCAAAAACGCTTCCCACAATATGGCATACCTACATGAAGCTTGTGACCAAATATCAGATTTCTGCCATCAATAGTTACTGAGAAAAATGCGTGGAAAATTATCTTGGGATGGATGGAAGGACGGACGGACAGAGGTAAAACAGTAAACCCCCCTCCCCCGGGGAGCGGCGGTATAATAAAAACGTAAAGTATAATATTTTTGAATATACAGCTTTTATTTGTGTGTCATATATGATATAACATGGAGTTTTTGGTAATTGTCTATACATGTACTAGAAGTGAAAATTGATCGGATATCCTTGGAATTCTTCTTAATGTAAAACGTTGGGTAAATGAATTACAAAATTATTGAGACAATGTAAGACAACATAGTTGACATTTTAAACTCAGCTGTGGCTTCACATAAACAGAAAGTTTTTTATTGGCAATATAGTGGCAAAATTAATGAAGCGAGGTAAACAACTCAGCATCCCATTAGAACCAAAGATGGCGATCACGAAATGCTAAATCTCCATAGAGAAAGTGAAGAATGCATTCATTCAAATTTTTAGGGAGAATATTGTTAAAACATGGACTATTTACTTTGTGATGGAGAATAGTATTTGATTTGCAGTGCAAAAGGGTAAGGAATGGACATATAAAAAATAAGTCCTATCTTTTGGAAAAAATGGGTCATGTGACACAGAGTATAAAGTCTTCTGCAGATGACAGTCATGCTAGTAAATTGCAAGTGAAGGTAATACATGTATATATGTATATAAAAAGTAAACGTCACTTGAATATAAAATTTTATACTAATTATAACGTACCTGAAGCAAAAACTGCCCAGGGTGAAGGACTGGCTTCAATACCTGATGGCTGAACTTGTGTTACATTTGGTAGGATGGGATCAGCTGTCTGTGTAGAGAAACAAATATCATTATATTTATCGTCACATGTATAACAATACCACAGGAGTCAGAAATTATATCCATTGAGTTATGTGATAATATCACTGGGAAAAGGGAAGATCAACCGTCAATTGGAATAATGGTCACTGACAAGTGATATTCCCACAGCTCCGAGATCTTGCCCCATAACCCACTAAATATCACCACTGTGATTATACAAAAACAAATTTAATTACTTTTCTTAAAAATATCTTTGATTTCTATGATATGGATTAGGGTTAGGGTTATGGTGCTTAACGCCACTTTCAACAATATTTCAGTTATATCTGGAGTAAACCACCGACTTGCCGCAAGTCCCTGACAAACCATAATGTTGTATCGAGTACACCTCGCCTGAGCAGGATTTGAACTCACAATGTTAATGGTGGTAGGCACTGATGGCATAGGTAATTAGATATCCAACTACCATATGATCACGACCACGGCAGCCCCTCTATGATATGCACTGATGACATAATTTGTAAGATTAATATTTCGGAACCAGAAGTATTAGGGAGGACAGCCCGGACAAATACAACCAGATGTAATAGACCAGTGAAACCCTGGACCATGGTTAGGTGTCTGGAAATGTTCAAACTTGAGGAGAGTTTCCACTCATCAACCCTCTTCAGAAACCCTGGACCATGGTTAGGTGTCTGGAAATGTTCAAACTTGAGGAGAGTTTCCACTCATCAACCCTCTTTAGAGGTGTTAGGTTTGTAATCAGAAGTCTATCAGGTCATTAACCACTCTGACACCCAGGCTCTCATCTATTATAAACCTGATTTTATTACAAGCCTGAATGTCATAAAGAAATTATAATGTCTACAATATCTAAGTCAATCTATTACTTTTTAAATATATTCAAAGGGGGATAATTCTACCTCTTTGTCTTGTAAATTACAGACACATGTTTTAACATCTAAAGGGGAAAAAAATGTTTTGTACCTCAAATCCACCAAAATCTCCAAAGTCATCATCTTCTTCTCCTGAGTCCATCTGTTCAACATAAACTTCTACTGAATTGTTACTGCAAAATAAAAATCAAATATAAATCTCAGACATATTAAAAGTGAGAAGAATGATAAAGATTCATTACCCCACTACTTTATATGCTACTTTCAACAATATTTCAGTTTTATTGTGAGTCTTATTTACTGAAACACTTCAAAATAATTCTAATCTGCCATATAAATGTAGCAAGTACATATATTTTGAAACTACACCTAAAAAACAACTTTAAAACTAATTTCAGGTAGTACGCTTTACTTATAGTTCTCTTCCCTTAAACTCAAAAGCAAAATTTCAAGTAATTTTTGTTTATGACACTTCATAATATTCTTTATAGACAGAAGTGTACTAGATATGTATTAAATAGATGAATGTTATATCTAATGATTCTAAATTTAAAAAGTTTGGTTGGTTTACGGTGTTTTATGCCACTTTCAACAATATTTCAGTTATATCATGGCGGCCAGTTTTATTGGTGGAGGAAACCGGAGTACCCGGAGAAAATCACAGACAAGCATGTCACTGACAAACTTTATCACATAATGTTGTATCGAGTACACATCACCATGAACGGGGTTCAAACTCACAACATTAATGATAATAGGCACTGATTGTTAATACGCACTAATGTTAATAAAGAAATACATCATGACCATAATTTATATTAAGAACTCTTATCCATCCTAGTCCATGTATGCCAGGAATATAAAAGTTTGAAGTGGGTGAGTGATTGTTGATTAACTCAAACTCAGGAATTTTTCAGCAATATCATGGAGAGAATGTTAATTTTTAATGAGATGATGATGATGTCCACTTTGTACTAGACCAACATGCTTAGTTGGATTTTTATAGTGCTAGCTCATTCAAACAACTGTCTGCAGATAGATTTGTAGCTCCAATTGGACACATTATCCTGATTCTGAGCCAACCAGCCTTCTCTCTTTCTCCTTAATGTGTGCTTAGAGGAGAAGAAACAAATACCAATATTATAGTCTTTGCTTTGACCCGATCTGGGCTCAAACCCACGATCTACCACACGTGAGATGAGCATGCTCTTTTCTCTATAAAACTTCAACGATCTGGGCTCAAACCCACGATCTACCACACGCGAGGCAAGCATGCTCTTTTCTCTATAAAACTTCAACGATCTGGGCTCAAACCCACGATCTACCACACGTGAGACGAGCATGCTCTTTTCTCTATAAAACTTCAACGATCTGGGCTCAAACCCACGATCTACCACACGTGAGGCAAGCATGCTCTTTTCTCTATAAAACTTCAACGATAACAATGCAGGTGTATATTGAATATCTTACAGTTACTTAGATTTCAGGACTTAATAATTCATTATTATACATAAACTGTAAATTCACAAATTAATGCTGGGTACTGGGGTCAGTTCTGATTACTTTCTTTGTAATATTGATTCACATTAGTGGTAACTTAGAATGTGATAGAGTTTGCAAGTGACCTACTACAGGTTAGTGGCTTTCTCAGGACAATCTGGTTTCCTCTGTCATTTAAACTGACCTGACACCACAATATCACTGAAATATAGTTGAAAATGGTATTAAACATATACAAACTTATGTACAGATAATGATGGTACATGTATTGGTAATCATACAATTTTGTATTTTGATCAAAATTGACTGATTTCTCATCTACGTCTTATGGTGACCTTGTGTACTATCTAATATTTGAATGATGTATGCGGTCATTGACTCTCTTTAATAGAACTAATATTATACATGTGACAAATTCTGTGTCACGAAGATTAAATATATTATGTCTAAAGTTCAAGATTAGAACGTTTTTTATAACAACGTTGCTTACCCAATTATGGGTGTTTGTCATTTTTAAACTTACATGTGGAAAGCACATGCATGACCACATCATTTCACTAAGACATGAAGATTTTGACTCATAAAACTAGTTTAACCCTGCCACTTTTCATAGAAGTACCTGAACCAAACGTGGAAAGTAAGTGGTCATGTATTTGTGTTAAGAATATCAATTTTGCCTCGGTTTTCATGTCTTTTCGATAATATTTTGGAACTGTTCTGACTACATATTTTTTGTTTTCATTTTATAACCCTCTAAACCATGTGGTAAATCCGGGTGCAAACCCATGCCGTATTGGTGATAGGCTTGTATGAGTTGTTAGGTTAGATCCAGCAACCTAACTCATTGAGCCACCCGGGCCCCTAAATAAACCAAAAAACTTGGCTACTATTTTTACCATTGTTTACATTTATGTACATTATTTTTGTATTTTTTAGCTCTTTAAACTTCTGTGTTTAAAACCATTATTTTTGTATTTTTTAGCTCTTTAAACTTCTGTGTTTAAAACCATTATTTCAAAGCATTTAAATTATTCAATTTCTAACTTTAGTGTTGAAATTTTTTTAATATTTTTAGCTATTAGTGAAATAATGAAACTTTGTTAAGACTGTACATAATAAAACTAAGTGACAAAGGACAATTATTATATATACCATGGATCTTACGAATTAACTTATTTAAACCAACAAATCTAAAGCATGAGTTGGTTTAAATAAGTTCATGAGTAAAATCCATGGTATATATGGCTTGTAACAGAAATCAATATTGGGTGCTTTTGTCGAGGTCTGCGTTAACCATGGAATAACATGTAGATCTTTATATTAAACCATGACTTAAGCTCCTCCCACTTCCATAGAAACTTAACTATTATTCTCATGTGATGTCAAAATCATGGAATAACATCAAGATCTTCATGTTAGACCATGGTTTGTAAAAGTTCACTATTTTTAAGTTGATTACTGCATAAAAACATCAAAGGAAAAATGTGTATTTATGCTACAATTCATATTAGTAAGAAAGGATATTGCTGTAAATGAACATAAGAGACTATCCATCATTACATTTAGACACACTTAAGGTAAGTGAACAGTAGTTTTATAGTTCTTCTACATTTCACCCACAGTACGATCTTCAAAATGAAAATAACGCATACCCTAAAATAGGTGTAAAATGGTCCCTACCCTGCAGTTGTTTGTCTTTCTTTATTTGTAGAGTCCAAAACAATATACATGTACATTGTATTACTGGTTTAATAATTTAGCGGACTATAAAATGGTTCAATATTAGTCATTTCTTTTTGTGATCACAATATATTTTTGTTAAACTAAAGTTAAACAGGGTTAATATTGCAATGAAATTCTATTAAATATTATTTTTTACCAATGCTCACTAAAGTCATGATAGCATAAAATGAAAAAAATACTACAGGAATACATTTGTACATGTAATTAACTTCAAAGCCTAAAAATATTTTCGTTCATCATGTAAAATGTACTTTACAAGAATATTTTTATGTGTATTTGTATTTCATAATCATATATATGTAATTTAAACAAAAAAAACTAACATTTTATCATTGATAACTGAAATATTGCTGAAGTTAGTGTTAAACATCAATCAAACAAATGTTCTTAATAAACACAGTAATTGACAACTAAAATCAAAGTTTTACCACTAATGGGCATTCTCAAATCATACAATATATTGTTTAAAAAATAAATATATGTTACCTTGACATATATATTACATGCTAACATTATTTAAATATTAATTGTTTTTATAACAATAGCTAAATGTAATGTCAGTAACAGGCCTTGGGTCATTACAAACTGTATTTCATATCTGTTTTAAAGCTTTCATGCTATTCCCTTTAGCATGTTTACTTTAAAAAAAAAAAAAAGAAGAAAAAAAAAGATATGAAATACATTTTGATTCTCAAGATATTTACTTTAAACATATTTTATTGTCATGCAAAACAAGACAAATGGATTAAGATGCAAGATGAGCATGGTTTTGACTATTTTAACATGTTTGATTTTTCGTTGAAAAGCTGCAGTGATTGATAATTATGTAGATATATTATTATTAGACATTAAAGTTTGACAACTCTTCTCCAATGCTTATGACAAGATAAAAAAAATTGTAAAATTGTATAAAAAAATTATGAACAACTACTGTAAATGTAATGATGAAATTGTTTCTTTTGGGTTTTTTTCTCTGTTAATATTGATCAACCATTACATCATTTCATATGAAGATTTCTTGGTTTTACTAGATTAAATGTTAATATTGTTACAGATGAAGTGAAAAAACTCCAAACCTCCTTAAACCTAAAAAAATATGAATTATCATGGTTATTCCTGTGAAATTTCAGGTATAATATTTAACTTATTTAAGATCATGATTTTGCTGTATAAATCTCAATTAAATGGAAATATGTCTCTATTATGTTTGTACACGTTTCGTGAATTAAGGAAAGTCACATATGTATGCACTTATCAAAACATTTAAAAATAAAGGTTCAAGTATCAAAAAGGATTTTTTACAATCCATATATAGTTTCGATGTCCTGCCTCAGTTGAGGTACCCTATCATTTAGTAATTGTGTTATTTAATGAGTCCAAATCTACCCCTATATCAAATTTTGTCATGTCACAAGTGCCTGGTTTGAGGATCACGGTTATGGAGTTTGACACCATTTTTAACAATATTTCAGTTATCATGGCCGTCAGTTTTATTAGTGGTGATAGGCACTGATTGCATAGGAGGTTGCAAATCGAACTACCATATGATCACGATGGCCCCGTCTGTTTCGAGAGTTTCTAAACTAGTAATGTATCTTTGTCACACTACATATGTAAATTTAACCCCTTACACTCTGGAGTTTACCTTTTGATCATTCAAATAACTTCTACAAGCCATATCAGTATTGTGGTCGTGCCTTACAAGAACAATTTTATAAATTTATCATTTTAATTCATATTATTATGAATAGAATATAATGCTTTTCAGACCTCTTAATCTTATATTAGAGCCATCACAGGAGTCGGAAGTTCTGAATCTTGTGAAGCCATAGGCATAGAGATCTGAAAAGCATTAAATTATATTCGGCAACAGGTCAAAACAGCCTACTACCAAAATGCCCCCGCTTTTTACCAAAACGCCCCCATTGTTTTTGTTGTTGAAAAAAACGGCATATGTAATATTTTTTTCTACTCAAAGGATGATATTAAAAAAATAGTGTCACTTTTATTAATATAGAGAAGGCTTCCAATGCATTTTTCGGCGCAAATGTAAACAAATTGGTTTATTTTTTCGTTTGACCTTTGAGGTATTTATGGATAGGACCTACCTAATTATAACGTAGTATAACAGTATGATAATTCTGTATGTAATTATGTGATGCCCGTATCGCATGTACGGTGTTGCCACTTATCACACCCATTGCACTGGACTGGCTCCTGTCGTGGTCTAACTACCTGATTACAATTTATGGAACATTCTCTTTCCATGATTAATGGATAATGTTGTCATGCCAGAATCAGGTCCTATATATAACCTCGATTAAGGCTTGACCAAGCTATTGTTATCAAAGCTTAAATTTCTCAAAATTCTTTTGTTGGCTTTGTACTTTTTTTTCTCAATACCTTCACTGGGGTAAAGCTGATTACCGTAACTGCAATTACGGTCATCCCAAGATGGCGGCCATGGAATCGGGTAAGAATCTTTTTTGTTGATTAAATTGTTTCTGTAATGTATTTTAAATGGCACGTGCATTGGTACGATAGTAATCTATGAACTTATCACAAGGAAATCACAAATTACGACTGAAAAATGTATACGAAAGAGAAAATCCAAATTAAAAAAATCGCTAAGATGACCACTGAGATCGTTTTCAGCTACGGTATCTTAGCGATTTTTTTAATTCGGATTTTCTCTTTCATATACATTTTTCAGTCGTAATTTCCTTGTGAAAAATTCATAGATTACTATCGTTCTAATGCATGTGTCATTTAAAATACATTATAGAAACAATTTAATCGACAAAAAAGATTCTTACCCAATTTCATGTCCGCCATCTTGGGATGACCGTAATTTACAGTTACGGTCATCAGCTTTACCCCAGTGACCTTGGCTTGTTTTTTTTTACTTTATGACCAGTAATTAAGCACATCAAAGACCATCGACAATTATAAAGGCTTTTGATTATCGTAAAAAATTAATGAAACATAAATTTAATTAAATGCAATCATCATTAATTGAATTTATAATTTTAATAAATAACGAAAACAAAATATTCAAACAAAACGGATCGTGGGAAGACATAAACATTTGATACACAAAAATATTGGGGGCGTTTTGGTAAAAAAAAAACGTTTTGATTCGTTTTTGTTCAAATATTTTGTTTTTGTTTTATTATATTTTTATAAATCTATTTATTAAAATTATAAATTTAATTAATCATGATTGCGTTTTGAAAAAAAAAACGGAGGCATTTTGCTAAAAAGTGGGGCGTTTTGGTAGGGGGCGTTTTGACATGTATTCTTATATTCTATTAGTCCGAGATTCCTCTGCCGTTCGACGACTATTTACATCTTGCTGTTGTCGTTGAACGTCAGAGCACTCTCCATAATGAAAACAGCGGATTTTTCTCCCCATCTCAACTGCAGCACATTTCCACGTTTTGTGGCTATCAGATTTTATTTTCTATCCAAAACCCTAATATATATCGCTTCACCAATCATTTTTCTATTCATTCATAACCATCTTACCCTCAGAGAGTGGTGTTACACTCGATTACAGCACGTTTTTTCCTTACACCCGATGATTTGGTCATTTCACTGCCATTTTTTTAACGTGATCTTGCGATACTAACTGAAAGATGACAGCAATGCATTGCATGATGGGAGATACTAAATACAGTGCACCAAATTAGCATACGTAAACAAACATACAAGACGATATAAAGCATATTCTGTAGGACAAACAGTTCCATCTACAGCTCAAATCAGAGCAGAAGGAAATAATACAAAATATGTTGGATAGAAAAGATTCATTTGGCAGGTTATCCGTGGGCTTCGGAAAGAGCATGTCTTACGTTTCCCCCTATTTTGGACAAGGTCAGATCATATATGCAAATCATCTCCCATGATACATTGCGGTAATCGTAGTTCTCTCGAAGTCACGTGACAAATATTTCAAAATGTCAGTGTTCAAAATGACTAAATCATACGGTCTGGGGAAAATTGTGCTGTAATGGAGTGTAACACCAATTTCTGAGAGTAAGATGGTTATGAATGAATAGAAAAATGATTGGTGAAGCATATATATTATGGTTTTGGATAGAAAATAGAATCTGATAGCCACAAAACGTGGAAATGTGCCACGGCTGAGATCGGGAGAAAAATCCGCTGTTTTCATTATGGAGATCGCTCTGACGTTCAACGACAACAGCAAGATGTAAATAGTCGTCGAACGGCAGAGGAATCTCGGACTAATATTCTATAATAATTAATGACACTCGCTATTATTTGTAATCAGGATTCCCACTGATTATTGACGTGAAATGCTTGTGTAAATGCAAGATAAAACTATCGAAACCTTGTGCCTTAGGCTAGGTCGAAAGTCACAGTGAAAAGGCAAAGGCAAAACTGAAAAAAATCCAAATAATATGGGACTTAGTCCCAACTATGGTAGAAATAGCAATTTTTTTCTATATACTAATGCCTAAATTTTCATGCACCGGAAATGACGTACCGGAAGCAATACATGTACAGCTACAGTGGGTTTCTGCAAAAAATTTGATGCAGTAAAAAATTGCTCTTGTAGGGGAACGAGTATCAAAGTACTAAAAACGACATATTGCATAAATAAAATCAAGAACGGGTACAAGGATGTAGAAAAAAAATCAAGTTCCAGCTCTCATGAGAAGTGGAACCTGTTCAAAATATCGCGAGATAGAGCGTGAAGTAGTCCTTGACAACCATAAACAAAGATGACCGACAATGTTTATAATTTTTATGATGTATCAAAATAATGACGGCTTTTCTCGTGAATAAAGCATCACTCATGAACAACAAAATGTGCAAACTAAAGCTATAGTACAATAAAGTTTATTTACTACTTCCGCTTATGAACCATGTTCGGTAGCGGATATGAAAACTGTCCGGAGTTTGGTCCCCGATATAGTGTTTAAAAAAATTATTGGACTTCGTTCCAAGTTAGCTTAGGTAACACTATTATCATATTAATG
>MJUT01014675.1:30039-41106 GCA_002080005.1 Gigantidas platifrons | reverse complement strand
AAAAAAAAAAAAAAAATGTGCATATATAACAAATGGCTTTACAATGCTGATGTAACAACATCCGTGCCAGATTTGTATTTAATACATTTCTTAGCTTTACAAGTCTTAAATTTACTAAAAGGTTAATCTACAAGTCAATGATTGGCAGTGTGCCAAGACAACTTTCTTGTGAACTGCATTGTGCATGAAATTTTAATATAATATCAATTATGTACATGTATATATTTCTTGAGAACATTCAAATTGTTACTGTTGAAATATATTTTGTTTTTTTCCGTTCTGACATACATCTAAATAGGTATTCATTGTTGCATGTTACTATTTAAGCTGTTTTAAAGATTAAATCTTTCTGTGTTACTGAAAAGCTGCATCTGTGTTATTGAACAAATTAAAGATATTATTGTATATTAGGCAGTCATAGAAATAACTGGAACGGTTAGAGTAGGTGATGGGAATTAAATGTACATTGACATATTTGTTATCTTTGTTTGAAAAATTAGATATTGCTCAAGTGGATTATGAAATGTCATTAAATTTACTATTTTCAGTGAACATATTTGAGCTCTGCCGGAAAAAAACGAGATTTAATGATGTATTACTTTATTTTTAGATCGTGACAAAATTATGATTGAATGTGAATACTCTACTATTGATATAAATGAATATTGATCAAATGTAAGAGTGAAATTGATCACATGTAAAAGTGAACTTGATCACATGTAAAAGTAAAATTAATCACATGTAAAAGTGAAATTGATCACATGTAAAAGTAAAATTAATCACATGTAAAAGTGAAATTGATCACATGTAAAAGTGAAATTGATCACATGTAAAAGTATTAATTAATCACATGTAAAAGTGAAATTGATCACATGACATGTAAAATTAATCACATGTAATAGTAAAATTAATCACATGTAAAAGTAAAATTGATCACATGACATGTAACAGTGAATTGTTTGTTATTTAATGTAATGTATTGTTATCCTTGTTATGTTAGGATCTGTTAAGAAAATTATAATGGCATATTTTTGTATATTTGTTATAATTTTTATAATTTGTATCTGTATTTAATTATAATACATAGATTCACATACCAAATTATTTAATTATAACTATAAAATATAGTTAATATTGTTATTTCAGACATCACTGACGAAGGGGAAATAACCCTTCACATAATATTATATTAGATTTACACTTCTGTTATGAAACATGTTCTGAAAGATGCAGAACCTTGTTTCCCTCCCACATGTATTTTTTTTCTGAAACCCTTAAAATGAAAAAACGTAAATTGTTTTAAGATTTAATGACTTTATCATTTAACAGAATTATTATAGTCATGTTTTCCTACATATTAGACAAAAAACATAAGAATTTTCAAAATTTAAACAAAATTAAAAAATCTTTCAATTTGCAATATATATTTGTGATATGAATTAAACTTGATTTCTAGTCATAATTCTTATTTATATACATATAATTTAAAATGAACATTTTCTTTGTATTTTATATCTCAGTTTTTATTAAGTCCCAGTAAACGTTTTTTTCTTTCTTTTATATTGATAGAAGTAGCTTTATTTTCAATACCCTAAGCACTAGAACAAATGTGAAAATGTGATGTATAAACGTTTTTTTTTTTTAATATGAATATTTTTGTGATTCTTATGGAAGACATAAAGTACGAATAACATTATAAAAAAATGTGAAAATATTGTCTACAAAAATTAAATCTGTACTTGTATTGTTAGATGGCATGAATATTATTTGTTAAACATTGTTATTTGTAAGCCTGAATGCGAAGAAATTTTAACATTTTAATTTTTTTTTATTTTTTTTTTTTTGTGGTTATAGAACACTAAATTATTGTTTAGGAAAACTGCTTGTAGCCTTCAATTGTCAGCAATCCTCTTAAAATAAATAAAGAAATAGAATTAAATGAATTATTTTTTCCAATCCTCTTTATAAAAAAATCTTTTGTAACTGATAAAATGATGTCAATTTTATTTATAGCAATCTAGAATTATGGAAAATTGTTGGTATTTTATGTAACCATGGCAGTATTTTTATTTTAATATATTCAGGGTGTAAATAGGTAGCAGATATTTAAATTTTTTACTGTCATTTATTATCATATGTGAAAATTGAAATACATGTAATGCAAAAATTGAGAGATCACTATTCAAAATAAGATTTTTAACATTTTAAAATTTTTAAAAGTAATCAAGGAACAATATTTATTATGGTTTTGCAACAAATGAAAGTCTAAAGACCCCTTACCTAAATAATAAAAATTAAAATTTGACATCCCAAGATTACATTAAATGAAAATGGTCAGTCACACTATCTTAAACAGCATTGTGTATATGTGTGTGTGTTTTGTGATACATCTCAAAGATCAGAAGACTTGTAAAATTATTTTTTACCAAATACCAGGTTCATGTTAGCAATATTTTTAACAAAGTACTTGAATATGTTTTTACTTGTGCATTTCTCTTGTATTTTCCATCATTGGTAAAACATAATCACTTTCTGTTTTATTTTATTCTAATAATGGCTATTTCTGTGAGGTGAAGAACGACAATTTTCTAAAACCTCTCTTAATCTATTGAAACAAATATTATTAATGCTTTATAAGGAATAAAAGTCTGAAAACAATAAAAATGAAATTGAAAATTCACCTCGTCCCAAGATAAAGGGAGTATCCCTAAATATCTCTGTATGACTTGTTTTCAATGTGTGTTGACCCTTGTCATATCAATAGTGGCACGATACCCAACAAAATGTCTGTTAACCAGAAACCATCAATAACTATACAGCATTCATCCATTTTGTACAGGGACCAATTTATTCCTATTTGTAAGTGACAAATCAGTAATACAGGTTTAAACATTTAATATCTAGTTTTTCACACACTCCTCCACCACATCCCACCATTAATGGATGGTGCAATATTTATAATCAAGCAGAATTTTTTACAGCTGCTATAGAAATATTAACATTTTTTTTAAATACGAAAATGATAATTATGGTGAATAATATGGTTTTTTTTATAGAAAAAGAGAAATTTTACAAGAAAGATGTAATCGTGTAACCTTCTATATTATTTTCTGACTATCATACACTGTACACATGATGTACAATGTTATATTAAAACTGTCTATTATATACTGTACACTTGGTACACAAATGTACAGATACATGTATGTATAAAACCTGTAGTTATTGTATACTGTTGTAAAATATATATACAAAACTAGGTTACTAGGCTCTGATGGCACTTGGATACCAGGCTGATATCAATTGGTTACCAGATTAGTAAGATTTGATTACCAAACTGATATGACTTGGTTACCAGGCTGATACTAGTATAACATTTTGGTTTTTTCATATGGTACTTTGGTTTGTAGAGTGTCTGAGATAAACACACAAATGAGTGGTGTCTTGTTTTGCAATATTTAGACATGTTCAGTTGTTTAAGTATTTTATTTTGTAAAGGGATGATCTGATTGGTGCATCCTGCTCTGGCTGCCTTCAATAAAATATGGCATTATATGTTGTGTTGAGAATGGCAGTGGATCGTAATCAATGGTCGGACAAGATGAATATCCCATGAATCGTTCATGTTAAACATTTAACACGATGATAGTAATACCAGTCCTCACGGTGAGCACTGGTCTTCCGGCCCAAGACTAGTAAAACTTTGGTCGGACCAGTAAATTTTTCAGTTTTTATTTGGATATATATATATAAAAATAAATTCAAGAATTTGATTCGGACCAGTCAATCAAAATGTTCATTTCAAGGACTTGATGAATATTCCAGGGATCGGTTGTTGTTTTAAGCATTTAACCCAATGATAGTATTACTTATCATATGTTTATTGAATTATAAATACTTAGACATAATATAATATTCTAAAATAAAAGCCGGCAAGTTAATATTCAAATTGATGTTTTTCAAATATCATGTTAAAGGTGAGAAATAAATGGGGAAAATGAAAAAATAATGGCTTTCAAAGTTATTAAAATACAGGGTGATACAAGAGAACTATGTTAATTAAGTAACCATGGCATCAAGTATTGTATATTTGATTTTGTTAACTAGCTGTAATTTATATCTTTGTTCCAGAAATAGAGTCCCTAATATTCATACTGTAATTTAATGAAGAAAACCTTTCCTTAGTATATATTTTATAGATTTAATTGCCAATTAATATGACCTCAATGAACTTCATCCAGTGAAACACAAGATACTCTCAAACGCTGGAAATGTTAAGGAATAGGGAAGTATAAATTTTCAAAGAACAATTGATAAAGAACAGGAATTATTTCCCTTTTGTGAAAAAAAAAAAATCTTAAGGAATGAAAATACCAAGGAATATGGAGTTTTAAATTTTCAAAGGAGTTATACGCTTTTCTAATGGCCCGCATTGTATATGCATGTTGTAAAGTTTTATGTGACTGGGTCTAAGTATTATACTGATGGTCCACAGTGTAAGCATTTACATATATGTTGTAAAGTACTATATGACTGGAGTCTAATATTATAGAACCTGCCTTGTTGCTTTTTATTACTTTGCAATACTATATTTTTTTAAGTATTTATTGTTCTAGAAAATACCAAAACATTGTGGTACACTTTTTAAATGAAAATACAATCTGTAATTCCTATATTTTGTTTTGTTTTATTTGCCACAGTAGTTGACACTTTTTGTGTCATGTCCATTTTTACCAGCTTTCTCAGAGTTATGGTGTTTAATGCCACTTACAACAATATTTCAGTTATATTGTGGTGGTCAGTTTTATTGGTGGAGGAAACTGGAGTACCCAGACAAAAGCACCGACCTCACCTGAGTTGGATTAAAACTCACAACTAAAGTGGTGATAGATACTGATTGCATAGATAGTTGTAAATCCAACCACAACAGCCCGACCAGCTTTCTCAAACTTTTAGTCTTGGATTTGAAATGAACAAAACTTTTTATAGTAATATAACCAAACACAACATCATAAACTACTCTTCTGTCATTAAGGATTAAGAGCAATGAGTTGGTGACTAGGAGTCAGTCGAATGTGTCAAACTGAAGTGAAATGTTTACCTACTGACTGTCCTTTCATCGAGCTAGCACTATATAAATGGAGCTAATTGGGTTGGTTTAGTAAAAAGCATGCATCATCTATATATCAAAAACTAGCTGGCTCTCTAGTTCTCTAGAAAAAATTATCTCGGGTTTAACAAGAATCACCTGCTCTGTCAAAATCAAAATGAAAAGAAATAACAACAAACAAAAGGGTGATTTTATACGTTGGGCATGGCACTTTCATATTCCATAATCAGTGATAATAATAGTAATGGTTTGACATAATCTTTTTATTGCTGGGTACAAAATATGAAATATGAGAATTCTGACAACTCCAAGCTGATCACATGAGAAAATTATTTCTGACCAAGAAAACAGCAACAAAAATTAAAAGTATGACACAATCCTTTTGCTACTGCATACATAACATGAAATCTATAACAAAAAAAACAAAAAAAATGTCTCCAAACTTACCACATGAGGAAACACAGTCACAAAAATGAAATGTATCGGGTTATTTGGTGATCAAGTGTGCTGAAATTGACTGCTTTAAAATTGTTGGAATGGGCTTGACTAGAATCTGACATATTTAATCAATTATATTAAATACAATTAAAAATTGTAAAAGAAATTTTAAACAGCCCTTTGTGTCATAGAGAAGTACTGAGGATAGTGTTAAAGTCACCAGTTATAACCTGGTCAGTCGATTATTTGTGAATGAGGGATTTACACATGTGCAGTCAGGAGAATTGGCAAAGAGAGATAATTAGAATAATACTTTTAGTAGGTTCTTACACGAGTCCCTATTGAAGATCTGGATTTCTTCCATGAGTGTGAGAAATTCCGTTTTTGCACGAGTGGAAAGACGCTGAATTTCTCTCACGAGTGGAAGAAATCTCAGATCATCAATAAGGACGAGTGCAAGTACCTGTTTCTTCCATTTCAACTTAAAAACAAAGCATGTCGATTTCATTCATTCATCCGCATGTCAATGTCATGTTTACTACACAAAATATCACAATGCCACTTGCAATGCAGTAAATACACACTTATTCAAAACCGCATAAAATCTATAAGGGGAAATCAGGTAAAATTGATATTTGAAGCTTTTTAGCTCACCTTGCCGAAGGCAATGTGAGCTTTTGCCATCACTTGGCATCCGTCGTCCGTTAACTTTTCACATTTTAATCTTCTCCTCTGAAACCCCTCAATTAGCCAAATGAATTGAAACTTGGTAGGAAGCATCTATGGAAGGTCCTCTATAATGATTGATCATTTCGTTCCGATCCATTAACAAACATGGCCGCCACAGGCAATTCTTGTTTCTGATTGGCCTATTTTTTTAAATCTTCTCCTCTGAAACTACTGATCCAAATGAATTGAAACTTGGTAGGAAGCATCTATGGAAGGTCCTCTATAAAGATTGCTCATTTCGTCCAGATCCATTAACAAACATGGCCGCCACAGGCAATTCATGTTTATGATTGTATGCTTTCTAAAAAGAATCTGTTTTTCTGTGGAAGGAGAGATAACTCTAATTTAAATATTGACATTTACTTTAGTATAATCTGATTTTCTGTGGAAAGAGAGATAACTCTAATTTAAATATTGAAATTTACTAAGAATCTGTATAAAAAAATGTGACCGAGATACCCACCCTAAACCATATATATTTATGATCAGGGTGACTAGGCAAATTAAATGCATTATAGCTCAGTCCCCGGGGTCATACCCCACCCACTACCTGAAGGGAACTTTTTAATGGTTGAGATCCCCTCCCCTAAACCATATATATTTATGATCAGGGTGACTAGGCAAATTAAATGCCTTATAGCTCAGACCCCGGGGGTCATACCCCACCCCTACCTAAAGTGATATTTTTAATGGTTGAGATCCCCACCCCTAAACCATATATATTTATGATCAGGGTGACTAGACAAATTAAATGCCTTATAGCTCAGTCCCGGAGGGTCATACCCAACCCTACCTGAAGTGATCTTTTTAATGGTTGAGATCCCCACCCCTAAGCCATATATATTTATGATCAGGGTAACTAGGCAAATTAAATGCCTTATAGCTCAGGCCCGGGGGGTCATACCCAACCCCTACCTGAAGTGAACTTTTTAATGGTTGAGATCACCACCCCTAAACCATATATATTTATGATCAGGGTGACTAGGCAAATTAAATGCCTTATAGCTCAGTCCCCAGGGTCATACCCCACCCCCTACCTGAAGTGAACTTTTAAATGGTTGAGATCCCCACCCATATTTATGATCAGGGAGACTAGGCAAATTAAATTCCTTATAGCTCAGTCCCCTTGGGTCATACCCCACCCCTACCTGAAGTGAACTTTTTAATGGTTGAGTTCCCCACCCCTAAACCATATATATTTATGATCAGGGTGACTAAGCAAATTAAATGCCTTATAGCTCAGGCCCCAGGGGTCATACCCCACTCCCTACCTGAGGTGAACTTTTTAACGGTTGAGATCCCCACCCCTAAACCATATATATTTATGATCAGGGTGACTAGGCAAATTGAATGCCTTATAGCTTAGGCCCCGATGGGTAATACCCCACCCCTACCGAAGTGAACTTTTTAATGGTTGAGATCCCTACCCCTAAACCATATATATTTATGATAAGGGTGACTAGGCAAACTAAATGCCTTATAGCTCAGGCCACGGGGGGTCATGCTCCACCCCCTACCTGAAGTGAACTTTTTAATGGTTGAGATCCCCAACCCTAAACCATATATATTTATGATCAGGGTGACTAGACAAATTAAATGCATTATAGCTCAGGCACCGGGGGTCATACTCCACCCCCTACCTGAAGTGAACTTTTTAATGGTTGAGATCCCCACCCCTAAGCCATATATATTTATGATCAGGGTGACTAGGCAAATTAAATGCCTTATAGCTCAGGCCGGGAGGTCATACCCTATGCCTATAGACTATGGAATGTTCTGTATTAAGTTTCTTCAGAGCAGAATGCAAGGTGAGCGACACAGGCTCAGCTCAGTGCTGAGCCTCTAGTTTTAGATCTACTAAGATGACAATTTACATTACTACAGCAGTCGCAGAATTGATTATTGATTATACTCGGCCGATTTGATTGGCTGACAATGCCATGTAAGACAAGGTCACGCGCAGCTGTCTTTGTGGCTTGTCTTATATAGAAAACCCAACAAAACGGAAGAATTAATAATGATCTACAAAACACTATGCAGAAATAAGATTGGGAAACAGGAATCCCACAAAAACAGTGTTCAGGAAGATATGCAGTTCCTGTTCCACTAGAGGTGCCCGTTACATCTAGTGTTTGTAGCTACATATCTTGGTTGCAATAGGTGTAGTATTGGTGATGAAGAGTATTGTCTATGTTAATGCCATCAAGGCCTTTGTTGCCAAAGGAACGTTTATCTATCTGGTCTTTCTGTATACCAACAGGCTTGACAAGTCTGTAATGGACAATAATCAAGACGATTTCTTGTATTGATTTGATATGAATTTGGCATGGGGTTTTTCCAAATAGAAGTTGTAGGAGGAATACAGTTTTGAAACTGATAATTAAAATAGTTACCTGTTAATGTGATACATACCCAACAGCTTCTGCATAATTAGTAACAGTTCATATAATGAAACATGGAGTATATAAATGATTGTTGTTTAACGCCAAAGGAACTAATTTTCAGCCTATGTCATGGAAAAAACAAGCTATATTCATTGAAATGATGAGCACGATGATGTCCGCACTGGTTGACATGGAGCACGATGATGTTCCCACTGGTAGACATGGAGCACGATGATGTTCCCACTGGTAGACATGGAGCACGATGATGTTCCCACTGGTAGACATGGACACAGTATCCTGATTCAGAACCAATAAGTCTTTACTCCTTAGACCTGTATGCTTAGTGAAGAACCAATAAGTCTTTACTCCTTAGACCTGTATGCTTAGTGAAGAAGCAGTAAGTCTTTGCTCCTTAGACCTGTATGCTTAGTGAAGAACCAATAAGTCTTTACTCCTTAGACCTGTATGCTTAGTGAAGAAGCAGTAAGTGTCAATGATATAGTCTTTGGCTTGACCCGACCGGGACTAGAAATCACGATCTACCAAACTTTAGGTAAACACGCTCACCTTTACGTTACCGATACGGTTTGAAGTATACTAGTAGGTGATTTAGAATGACGATAACCATGGATTTGTCTACGCCGGCAGCGGGTCGAGTTGAAAGTATCCATCACATTCACGGAGTATGGGTCAAACCCATAAATTTTGTCGCCATATACATAAGGCAGTAGTCCTCCTGTTGTCAACATATATAGAGGTCTTACAATGTTTGGATTGTTACCTCAACGTTATATATTTTTATGCACTTGTATCGTTCAAAACGATCAAAAGTTTGAAAAGGAGGGTCTATAAATATCACTTAGCAACCCTATTTTAATTTGTCAATTTTGTTAATACTTGATGTTTACAGACAATCTGATATTGGGAAGTATGTTAATGTATACATACTATACTAAGGTTGATTGTCACAAATTTCCCTTCTAGATCTGAAACAACATGACAAAGCATGTGGCTCAAACAAGTTCCACATTAATACCAAGGTTATACCTGCTATCAATTAAATTATAAAGGTCCTAAATATCATGTTATATTCAGTTTGTTCGATTCTACGCATAGTTATCGAAATATGGTAGAATGAGTTTGTCTTTCATTAAATCACAAATCGTATCCATTTATTAACACATATGAACTGTGTTGTTAAAGGTCGACAAGGACAGACAGACAGATTACTAAATATTTTTTGCTTTTCGGAGAAAATTATTTGATGTTTACAAGTAAATGCAAAAAATGAATAAATGGAAACACGTGTAGTAATTAATTTTAACAATACAATGTCAAACACAGTCTTGACATTCTTCATACGGTACTGAGTCCATGTGTTCAGGTAAGACTGTAATGTTCTAATGTTAGGGATTATTCAGTATAAGTAATTGTAGATTCTTAATTGTTACTCAGGAGTGTGTTAGGATCCGTTGGTTATTATGTAACCAGCTAATTCAGCATGATTTTCGGTTGTTTATTCGACTTGTTTGATTGTTTGATCAATTGATTGGTGCCTAATGCCAACTTTGACAGTATTTCAGCTATATTATGCCGTTCGAATGGTTTGAATATCAAAGACAATCAATGTTTTAAAGCATGAAATAGTTTGCTACATGTATATATATGAACGTGTTTGCAAGCCAGAAAACAAGACGATAAATTAACAATATTATCACAGTAGCTTCCGTCATCTGTTGGCTTTTATTTATTACAGGTCAAATTTAAAATACAAGGCGCTATATTAACACTATGATTAGCTTCCGTCATCTGTTGGTTATATTAGATTACAGGACCAATATGTACACATGTAGTTTCCGTTATCAGTCGGTTTAAATACAAACCATTACGGGGCGTTAAATGTATTCATATATATTTACGTAACTTCCGTTATCTGTTGATTTGATTGCAATTACAATTATCGAACGTTAAACCGCATCGATGGTGAAATGGTTAGTGTGCTCGCCTCGACTGCGGTAGATCGTGGATCATATCCCCTGTTTTGACCCATTGTACACTGTATAGTGTCTGGGGATAATAAAGTATTTGTTTATTTGTTTTTTGTTTTGTCATGTCAAACCAAAACCTATTTTTGTATTTGCTGTTTAGATTTAGATTAAACATATTTTATTGCTAAATATTTTAACAATTGGATTGGACACAAATTATACCAATTTACAAGGGTCCTCTCCACATAATAAATAATTACAATATACATATACAACATTATATATAAATTCTTTGAAAAATGAAGAAAATGGAGACACAACAAAGAAAAAATACAAAACAAAAAACATGAAATTATATAATATAAGCTGTTTTACCTTACTTGTATCTGAGATGGAATTGATAGATTAATTAAAAAAA
>MJUT01014675.1:1721-30023 GCA_002080005.1 Gigantidas platifrons | reverse complement strand
GGGGGAGGGGGGTGTGATCATAAATGGGTAAAACGTTTTGTTCGTTTGATGTAAAGTTGTACAGATTTGTAAATTTGTAGATTTTGCATCTCAGTTAAGGTGTCATCGCCAAAAAGTAGGACTTCAATTTTTAGTTCATTTTGAAAAACTAGTTTTAATTTCAATTCTTCTCTTGCTTCGTTGTAAAGACAACATTCTAATATAAAATGAATTGCATCTTCAAATGCACAACCACATATACTGCTTGGATCATTAGCCAAATGCACACGAAACAGATCAGCATTCAAGCTACTGGATCTATGTCTCAGTCTAGTGTGAATTATATTTAATATTCTACATCCAGTATTGTAAAATTTGGGGGGTTTTATTGTTTGATTTTAAGTTGCTTGTTTGAATCTATTTAGAGTAGGAGCATTTCTTAATTGTGGACATAATTTATTCCATGATTTAATAGTAGAAGGGAAAAAGGAGTTTGCGAATAATTGTAATCTAGTGAAGGGATTTCTAAATTCGGTTTGGTTGCGCAAATTTAATTCATTTTCCTCTCGTATAAAAGGCAGTAAACAGTCATGTAAATATAATGGACTATCATTATTACGTATTTTGGAAAACAAGTTTAATTTTCTACTATGTCTACGAGAATGGAGGGGTTCCCACCCAGTTTCAAAATATAGGGATTCTATGTTTGCAAAGTTTGGCAACCCAGTAACAATTCTAGCAGCTTCGTGTTGTATTTGTTCAATTTTATTTAAATCCAAAATAGTACAACCATCCCACAGTTCACACGCATACTCTAATAATGGCCTTATATAAGTAAAATATATTTTTTCGAGATTTTCCCTGTTAAGTTTAATTTTGAATTTACGTAGCATAGACAGTTGACCAGATGTGCTTTTTAATATATTTTGAATGTGACAATGCCATTTACAATTCGATGAAAACGTAACACCCAAATGTTTATGATTTTCTACAAATTCAACATCCTCATTATTGAAAAGTATTTGAGGTTTAATATTTCCCTGATTTGTTGAGAATAGCATACATTTAGTTTTTTGGGGATTAAAATCCACTAACCATTTTGTTGACCAATTGTAAATTTTTATCATATCTGAATTTAATCTTTGCTCAATTTCATTTATATTAGAAGATGAATACGATAGTGATGTATCATCAGCAAACAATCGTGAAAGACTTTGAATATCTTCAGTGATATCATTGATATATTTATATTTATAAATTTATTTATGAATAGTAAATGTCCTAACACTGATCCCTGTGGTACCCCACCTTTAACGTTCCCTACTTCTGAAAGACAATTCTGTAGAACAACTTTTTGATTTCTGTCACTTAAGTAATTTTCAAACCAACGCAACAAATTCCCGGAAATTCCATAAGCTTTTAATTTTTTAAGTAGGCCACGGTACCAAACTTTATCAAAGGCTTTTGATATATCACAAAATACAGTAGAAATAACTTCACGATTTTCTAATGATAAACAAATATTGTGGTAAATTTCAATAAGTTGGTGCACGGTAGAGTGTCCGCGCATAAATCCGGACTGATATTTATAGATAAGAGAGTTGTCCAGTAAGAAATTAAAAATATATTTGAAAACAACACGTTCAAACACTTTCCCAACACAACTAAGTAGACTAATAGGTCGATAATTTGACTATAACTATAGCCGACTTCCAAATTTTTGGAAATTTTCTAGTTTGTAGGGAACAATTAAATATTAACTGGAGGGGTTTACAAATTGTAGAAGCCGTATTTTTTTAACGTACAGTGACTTATCAGATCGCTACCTACTGCTTTCCCGAGCTGTAGACATTCAAGTATGTCCTTAACTTCATCTGAAGTTATATGTAGAGTGTCTATTCTATTACCTGTGCGATCATGAAAATCGGGGGTAGGAACATTAGAGTTTTCTATTTCAGTTATGGAGCAGAAAAATTTGTTTAATATATTGGCTTTATCCTCAATATTTATTACGAACTCACCAGAGTCCAATTTTTGCAATGGAGGGATATTTGGGGAATGGTTACTGTTCCCCATTAATTTTTTTTTACCAATTTCCAGTATGATTTTGGATTAGATTTACCATTTTTATCTAACATATCATTAGCATTGATGAAAAATTGCTCTCTTGCATACTTTATCATATTGTTAACTTTGTTCCGTTGGGTCTTATACTTACGTAGAAGAAAGGAGGAACTATTTTGTTTTACCTGTTTATGGAGTCGATCTCTGTTTGCTGTTTCTCTGCTAAGATCGCATCATCAAGGAGTAAGAGCAGCAACTGGTTGGACGGGAATCATGTTTCCGTGTGGAGCAACATACATGTTTACCCGTGGACTGCTGCATCAGTGATCTAGCACTATCAATAACAAACTAAACATGTAGCGGAAACTTGATTCGACATATTCATTTATCGTTCACAAATTTCATATAATCCATCTAACGTCATATATGTTGAGTCTTTTAAAACATATGTAAATCAGATTTCAATACCAGAATTTCCTCAGGAAAATGAAAATGTTGAATTGCTTGTTAGCATTTTCATTGCTTTACTTGAAAGAAATCCACAGTACAATATAAAATCGTATTTTCTTTTACATTACCAAACCTCATTCAAAATTGAACAAAAAGAAAGCATCTCTCGACGACGTGTAATTATTTGGGATTGAATCATTTAATGTGTTTTGGTGTTTATGACAGAGGAGGTTACTCACACAAAAAGCGACAATATTATTCGACATTTTAAGAAATGGCCAACGAATCGACACACGAAACATGGATAAAAGTATTGACAAAGTGATCTAGGTTTTCAAAAATAAGCAACACAAAAGACAAAAAACAAACAAAAATCCTACTCATGACATTGGCCTTGACCTTGTGACTTTCATCAATGTCAAAGGTAAAGAAAATCAATGGTGAAGATCTTAAGCCAAGTGGCTTAATACTATTTTAAGTCTGGATGACTTAATTCTACCATGCAATATTCAAAGAAAGACAACTCCTATAAAAGAATCATTTAGAAGCAAGATCTCAGCTAAAGTATTTGAAGTTGGATCATCTAACAGGGAGCATGATAAGGTGAAAACTTTAGTCGTCGTGATACTATAAACCAAGTATAGATAAAACTAGAGATCGGACATCTGATATGACACACCGACAATAACGAAGAAAACCGCGGGAAAAATAAAAAATAATAATAATAATACACTACTAAATTAAGTGTTTTTTCTGTGGTAATGGAAAGACGATTTTTGCTGTATGCATTAATAATTTAATATATAATATTATATTCAGATTTTTTTTTTCATTGACATATTAATATGATTTAATATATCGACACATCTTGTTAACATTAAATATAACATAATTATAAATCTAGTCTTCTTGTTGTTAAACAAGTACAAATACATTTATTGTATGTCAAAGTCTTTGTTATAAAAGACCCTCACAGACACCTTGTCAGAACTGACCACTACATTACACTATACTTACCTGACGATGACCCATTTTGCATACTTGTGATGTTTTTGCAAAAATTATTTGTCCAATGCATTTATAGAGGAATAAGTATTGGAACTTTAAGATTTTCATTTGAATCTATTTTTCTTTACTATGGGTCATTAGGTATATAGTTTTAGTCATTCGCCGAAATGTTCATTTAAAGATAGGTTGGACGTAAAATATAATTTAGAAAAAAAGAAAGATGGCTTGTTGAGCCAGAAATTAAATGAAGAAAGATGGTCTGTAAAATAGAAGAATAACACAGAACGATATGACGAAAGAAAAATAAAATTTGAGACAAACAGACAAACAGACAAACAGACAAACAGACAAACAACAGACAAACAGACAAACAATGGTTCACAAAACACTACAAAGAAACTAACGATTGAGTAACACGAACCTCACTAAAAACATTGAGGTCAACCCAGGTTCTTCAGAATGATAAGAGGTTGCTGCTATAAATGTTACTCATGTTGAAACTCCGATGACAAGTAGTTTTCGGTGATGAGTCATGAATGAGGAGAGGGTTGTAACTATGACAAACGAAATACATCAATGGTCATATGTGACACAGACATTTACAACGTATTAACAAACTGATGAAATACATCAATGGTCATATGTGACACAGACATTTACAACGTATTAACAAACTGATGGAGCAATCGAATTTATCATTAAGACGCCTGGTACCTGTAGCTTGTTATGTTAAGACGCCTGGTACCTGTAGCTTGTTATGTTAAGACGCCTGGTACCTGTAGCTTGTTATGTTAAGACGCCTGGTACCTGTAGATTGTTATGTTAAGACGCCTGGTACCTGTAGCTTGTTATGTTAAGATATTCTATTAAGGAAATCCTTGTGCGATGAAGGAAACCTGTGTTTTGTATATGTTTTAACAGTTTGATATTTACAAGTGTTCATGATGCTCAATCTTTGGCTTTCTGTGTTGTGTTCTGTACTCCATTGTATTGTCTGCCGGTCGGTATCTGTTAGCTAATCTCTTCCTTGTCTATTGTATTGTCTGCCGGTCGGTATCTTGTCTATTGTATTGTCTGCCGGTCGGTATCTTCTCTATTGTATTGTCTACCGGTCGGTATCTTGTCTATTGCATTGTCTGCCCTTCGGTATCTTTAAACTCTTCCTTGTCTATTGTATTGTCTGCCGGTCGGTATCTTTAAACTCTTCCTTGTCTATTGTATTGTCTGCCGGTCGGTATCTTTAAACTCTTCCTTGTCTATTGTATTGTCTGTACTTCGGTATCTTTAAACTCTTCCTTGTCTATTGTATTGTCTGCCCTTTGGTATCTTTAAACTCTTCCTTGTCTATTGTATTATCTGCCCTTCTGTATCTTTAAACTTTTCCTTGTCTATTGCATTGTCTGCCGGTCGGTATCTTGTCTATTGTATTGTCTACCGGTCGGTATCTTTAAACTCTTCCTTGTCTATTGTATTGTCTGTCGGTCGGTATCTTTAAACTCTTCCTTGTCTATTGTATTATTTGTCGGTCGGTATCTTTAAACTCTTCCTTGTCTATTGTATTGTCTGCCGGTCGGTATATTGTCTATTGTATTGTCTGCCCTTCGGTATCTTTAAACTCTTCCTTGTCTATTGTATTGTCTGCCGGTCGGAATCTTTAAACTCTACCTTGTCTATTGTATTGTCTGCCGGTCGGTATCTTTAAACTCTTCCTTGTCTATTGTATTGTCTGCCGGTCGGTATCTTTAAACTCTTCCATGTCTATTGTACTGTCTTCCGGTCGGTATCTTGTCTATTGTATTGTCTGCCCTTCAGTATCTTTAGACTCTTCCTTGTCTATTGTATTGTCTACCGGTCGGTATCTTTAAACTCTTCCTTGTCTATTGTATTGTCTACCGGTCGGTATCTTTAAACTCTTCCTTGTCTATTGTATTGTCTACCCTTCGATATCTTTAAACTCTTCCTTATCTATTGTATTGTCTACCCTTCGGTATCTTTAAACTCTTCCCTGTCTATTGTATTGTCTGCCGGTCGGTATGTTTAAACTCCTCCTTATCTATTGTATTGTCTGCCCTTCGGTATCTTTTAATTCTTCCCTGTCTATTGTATTGTCTGCCTTTCGGTATCTTTAAACTCTACCTTGTCTATTGTATTGTCTGCCCTTCGGTATCTTTAAGCTCTTCCTTGTCTATTGTCTTGTCTGCCGGTCAGTATTAACTCTTCCTTGTCTATTGTATTGTCTGCCGGTCGGTATTAACTCTTCCTTGTCTATTGTATTGTCTGCCGGTCGGTATTAACTCTTCCTTGACTATTGTATTGTCTGCCATTCGGTATTATTAGACTCTTCCTTGTCTATTGTATTGTCTGCCCGTCGGTATCTTTAGACTCTTCCTTATCTATTGTATTGTCTACCCTTCGGTATCTTTAAACTCTTCCTTGTCTATTGCATTGTCTGCCGGTCGGTATCTTTAAGCTCTTCCTTGTCTATTGTACTGTCTGCCGGTCGGTATCTTGTCTATTGTATTGTCTGCCCGTCGGTATCTTTAGACTCTTCCTTATCTCTTGTATTGTCTGCCCTTCGGTATCTTTAAACTCTTCCTTGTCTATTGCATTGTCTGCCGGTCGGTATCTTTAAGCTCTTCCTTGTCTATTGTCTTGTCTGCCGGTCAGTATTAACTCTTCCTTGTCTATTGTATTGTCTGCCGGTCGGTATTAACTCTTCCTTGTCTATTGTATTGTCTGCCGGTCGGTATTAACTCTTCATTGACTATTGTATTGTCTGCCCTTCGGTATTATTAGACTCTTCCTTGTCTATTGTATTGTCTGCCCGTCGGTATCTTAAGACTCTTCCTTATCTATTGTATTGTCTGCCCTTCGGTATCTTTAAACTCTTCCTTGTCTATTGCATTGTCTGCCGGTCGGTATCTTTAAGCTCTTCCTTGTCTATTGTATTGTCTGCCGGTCGGTATCTTTAAACTATTCCTTGTCTATAGTATTGTCTGCCCTTCGGAATCTTTAAATTCTTCCTTGTCTATTGTACTGTCTGCCGGTCGGTATCTTTTCTATTGTATTGTCTGCCCTTCAGTATCTTTAGAATCTTCCTTGTCTATTGCATTGTCTGCCGGTCGGTATCTTTAAACTCTTCCTTGTCTATTGTATTGTCTACCGGTCGGTATCTTTAAACTCTTCCTTGTCTATTGTATTGTCTGCCGGTCTGTATCTTTAAGCTCTTCCTTGTCTATTGTATTGTCTACCCTTCGATATCTTTAAACTCTTCCTTGTCTATTGTATTGTCTACCCTTCGGTATCTTTAAACTCTTCCCTGTCTATTGTATTATCTGCCGGTCGGTATATTTAAACTCTTCCTTATCTATAGTATTGTCTGCCCTTCGGTATCTTTACAGTCTTCCTTGTCTATTGTATTGTCTGCCGGTCGGTATCTTTAAGCTCTTCCTTGTCTATTCTATTTTCTGCCCTTCAGTATCTTTAGACTCTTCCTTGTCTATTGTATTGTCTGCCCTTCGGTATTTTTAAACTCTTCCTTGTCTATTGTATTGTCTGCCGGTCGGTATCTTTAGACTCTTCCTTGTCTATTGTATTGTCTGCCCTTCGGTATCGTTAGACTCTTCCTTGTCTATTGCATTGTCTTCCGGTCGGTATCTTGTCTATTGTATTGTCTGCCGGTCGGTCTCTTTAAACTCTTCCTTGTCTATTGTATTGTCTGCCGGTCGGTATCTTTAAACTCTTCCTTGTCTATTGTATTGTCTGCCGGTCAGTATCTTTAAGCTCTTCCTTGTCTATTGTATTGTCTACCGGTCGGTATCTTGTCTATTGTATTGTCTGCCGGTCGGTATCTTTAAGCTCTGCCTTGTCTATTGTATTTGTCTGTCCTTCGGTATCTTTAAACTCTTCCTTGTCTATTGTATTGTCTGCCCTTCTGTATCTTTAAACTCTTCCTTGTCTATTGTATTGTCTGCCGGTCGGTATCTTGTCTATTGTATTGTCTGTCGGTCAGTATCTTTAAACTCTTCCTTGTCTATTGCATTGTCTGCCGGTCGGTATCTTGTCTATTGTATTGTCTGCCGATCGGTATCTTTAAGCTCTTCCTTGTCGAATGTATTGTCTGCCGGTCGGTATCTTTAAACTCTTCCTTGTCTATTGTATTGTCTGCCGGTCGGTATCTTTAAGCTCTTCCTTGTCTATTGTATTGTCTGCCCTTAGGTATCTTTAGGCTCTTCCTTGTCTATTGTATTGTCTGCCTGTCGGTATCTTTAAGCTCTTCCTTGTCTATTGTATTGTCTGCCGGTCGGAATCTTTAGGCTCTTCCTTGTCTATTGTATTGTCTGCCGGTCGGTATCTTTAAACTCTTCCTTGTCTATTGTATTGTCTGCCGGTCGCTCTCTTTAAACTCTTCCTTGTCTATTGTATTGTCTGCCGGTCGGTATCTTTAAACTCTTCCTTGTCTATTGTATTGTCTGCCCGTCGGTATCTTTAAACACTTCATTGTCTATTGTATTGTCTGCTCTTTGGTATCTTTAAACTCTTCCTTGTCTATTGTATTGTCTGCCCTTCTGTATCTTTAAACTGTTCCTTGTCTATTGTATTGTCTGACGGTCGATATCTTGTCTATTGAATTGTCTGCCCTTCGGTATCTTTAAACTCTTCCTTGTCTATTGTATTGTCAGCCCTTTGGTATCTTTAAACTCTTCCTTGTCTATTGTATTGTCTGCCCTTCTGTATCTTTAAACCTTTCCTTGTCTATTGTATTGTCTGACGGTCGATATCTTGTCTATTGTATTGTCTGCTGGTCGGTATCTTGTCTATTGTATTGTCTGCCCTTCGGTATCATTAAACTCTTCCTTGTCTATTGTATTGTCTGCCCGTCGGTCTCTTTAAGCTCTTCCTTGTCGAATGTATTGTCTGCCGGTCGGTATCTTTAAGCTCTTCCTTGTCTATTGTATTTTCTGCCCTTCGGTATCTTTAGGCTCTTCCTTGTCTATTATATTGTCTGCCGGTCGGTATCTTTAAGCTCTTCCTTGTCTATTGTATTGTCTGCCCTTCGGTATCTTTATGCTCTTCCTTGTCTATTGTATTGTCTGCCGGTCGGTATCTTTAAACTCTTCTTTGTCTATTGTATTGTCTGCCGGTCCGTATCTTTAAACTCTTCCTTGTCTATTGTATTGTCTGCCCTTCGGTATCTTTAAACTCTTCCTTGTCTATTGTATTGTCTGCCCTTCTGTATCTTTAAACTCTTCCTTGTCTATTGTATTGTCTGACGGTCGATATCTTGTCTATTGTATTGTCTACTGGTCGGTATCTTTAAACTCTTCCTTGTCTATTGTATTGTCTGCCGGTCGGTGTATTGTCTATTGTATTGTCTTCCCTTCGGTATCATTAAACTCTTCCTTGTCTATTGTATTGTCTGCCGGTCGGTATCTTTAAACTCTTCCTTGTCTATTGTATTGTCTGCCGGTCGGTATCTTTAAACTCTTCCTTGTCTATTGTATTGTCTGCCGGTCGATATCTTTAAACTCTTCCTTGTCTATTGTACTGTCTGCCGATCGGTATCTTGTCTATTGTATTGTCTGCCCTTCAGTATCTTTAGACTCTTCCTTGTCTATTGCATTGTCTGCCGGTCGGTATCTTTAAACTCTTCCATGTCTATTGTATTGTCTGCCCTTTGGTATCTTTAAACTCTTCCTTGTCTATTGCATTGTCTGCCGGTCGGTATCTTGTCTATTGTATTGTCTGCTGGACGGTATCTTTAAGCTCTTCCTTGTCGAATGTATTGTCTGCCGGTCGGTATCTTTAAACTCTTCCTTGTCTATTGTATTGTCTGCTGGTCGGTATCTTTAAGCTCTTCCTTGTCTATTGTATTGTCTGCCCTTCGGTATCTTTAGGCTCTTCCTTGTCTATTGTATTGTCTGCCGGTCGCTATCTTTAAACTCTTCCTTGTCTATTGTATTGTCTGCCGGTCGGTATCTTTAAACTCTTCCTTGTCTATTGTATTGTCTGCCCTTTGGTATCTTTAAACTCTTCCTTGTCTATTGTATTTTCTGCCTTTCTGTATCTTTAAACTCTTCCTTGTCTATTGTATTGTCTGACGGTCGATATCTTGTCTATTGTATTGTCTGCCCTTCGGTATCTTTAAACTCTTCCTTGTCTATTGTATTGTCAGCCCTTTGGTATCTTTAAACTCTTCCTTGTCTATTGTATTGTCTGCCCTTCGGTATCTTTAGGCTCTTCCTTGTCTATTGTATTGTCTGCCCTTCGGTATCATTAGACTCTTCCTTGTCTATTGTATTGTCTGCCGGTCGGTATCTTTAAACTCTTCCTTGTCTATTGTATTGGGTGCCGGTCGGTATCTTTAAACTCTTCCTTGTCTATTGCATTGTCTGCCGGTCGGTATCTTGTCTATTGTATTATCTGCCGGTCGGTATCTTTAAACTCTTCCTTGTCTATTGTATTGTCTGCCGGTCGGTATCTTTAAGCTCTTCCTTGTCTCTTGTATTGTCTGCCGGTCGGTATCTTTAAACTCTTCCTTGTCTATTGTATTTTCTGCCCTTCGGTATCTTTAGGCTCTTCCTTGTCTATTGTATTGTCTGCCGGTCGGTATCTTTAAACTCTTCCTTGTCTATTGTATTGTCTGCACTTCGGTATATTTAGGCTCTTCCTTGTCTATTGTATTGTCTGCCGGTCGGTATCTTTAAACTCTTCCTTGTCTATTGTATTGTCTGCCGGTCGGTATCTTTAAACTCTTCCTTGTCTATTGTATTGACATCTTTAAACTTTTCTTGTGTAATGTGGCTTTGTTGTAACAATATCTGAAGTTAATCATATACATGTAAAATAAAGTCCAATTATAAAAAAAAATAAAAATAAAATGTCATTGTTTGCGTGATATTTCCTTGTACAACAACGGAAAAAAATTTCTAAAATCACTAAGTTCTCATTTGACCTTTATTCATTTATTACTGAATTCGTTAATTGAAACATATAGTTCATTGTCATTGGTAAATACGTTTTTGTTTTGATTTATGTTATTATTCTTGGGTGTTTTTTTGTTTTTAAATAAATGTTAAATTTTCAAGGGAATATCATAACAAAATAGTCACACTTGTTTTGTTTTGTTGGTAAAGAAAAGCAAAGGCAGATACAAAAAAAAACATTGTAAAAAAAATACATGACAGCTTCAAATGGCAATCACTTTTTACATATATAGTCTAAATTTACAAACATACCCCGATCCCCAACGCACTGACTTTCATTTTATAAACAACAATGTGTATCAGTTAAGACTGTTATATCATAAAGTTCTTTACAAATAGAAAAAAAAATATCACATCTTTTTATCTTTTCAGCTAATCCCCTACAGTTTACAGAACTGATTATTACTGATGACATATTACACAATATTAAAACAGTAATAATATATCAACATGCATAAACATTTCCAATATGTTGTCAGTTATCCTTGGTGATTGAAACAAATACAAATACATATGTACACATGCACAAATGTTCACATCTCCGTTCCAGCTATTTAGCAATATCTACATACATATAAAAAAAAAAAGGGAGAGAAGACCCCCCCCCCACCCAAAAAAACCCACACACACACACACACACACACACACAAAATCAGGCTTCTTATATCGGAGCATAACAGACGTGGTATATTGTTTACGGACAAGTTTTCATAACTTATTTTGAAAAAAAGAATTATAATCAGCATAAATTGTAGATCAAAATATAACCCACGAACTCAAATGTTTACCTTGACAAGTTCATGGCTGGGGGACATTCTGAGAACAACCCATAATAATGGAAAAGGTAGGCAGATTTATGAATAAAATACATTTCGGTTTTGCATACAGTTTATATATACAAATTCTAGCATGGTTCGTCTGTTTCGAGTTCTCTTAAGTTATGAATATAATTTGGAGTCATGTCCCAAGTACATTGTCCACTATATCTGTGTATAATTAATTTAAATATTAAAATATATCTTAAATTTTAATCAGTACAGGTACCGCTGAAAACAATTCTATGCTTTGGCTGAAAAAGTAAAATAACTAGAATTTACTTTGCAAAAGATTTATACGGTTACAAGGACGTAGAGAAAATAAGAGACAGGTAAGAGACAGGTATGAGACAGGTATGCTTACAATTAGATTAATCTTGATGGGTTAGGCTTGGTTTGGTTTGTGGTGTTTAACGCCACTTTCAACAATATTTCAGTTATATCGTGGCGGTCAGTTTTATTGGGGAGGAAACCGGAGTACCTGGAGAAAACCACCGACTTGTCGCAAGTCACTGACGAACTTTATCACATAATGTTGTACACCTCGCCATGATCGAGATTCGGACTCACAACATCATTGGTGATAAGCACTAATTGCATATGTAGTTGTAAATCCAACTACCATACGATCACGGCCATGACGACCCTCTAAAATCAGTGATAAACAGAACATTACAGTAATATGTTGCACGTTTAAATTGTATGGCTTTTGACTATAAGCCTACCTGGCAAAATTTATGTAAAATTGTGGTATTAATATATTTTAAGGCAACACCAGTACGAGCAATATTACAAATCAACATCAGTACGAGCAATATTACAAATCAACATCAGTACGAGCAATATTACAATTCAACACCAGTACGAGCAATATTACAAATCAACACCAGTACGAGCAATATTACAAATCAACACCAGTACGAGCAATATTACAAATCAATACCAGTACGAGCAATATTACAAATCAACACCAGTACGAGCAATATTACAAATCAACACCAGTACGAGCAATATTACAAATCAACACCAGTACGAGCAATATTACAAATCAACACCAGTACGAGCAATATTACAACTCAACACCAGTACGAGCAATATTACAAATCAACACCAGTACGAGCAATATTACAAATCAACACCAGTACGAGCAATATTACAAATCAACACCAGTACGAGCAATATTACAAATCAACACCAGTACGAGCAATATCAACACCAGTACGAGCAATATTACAAATCAACACCAGTACGAGCAATATTACAAATCAACACCAGTACGAACAACATTACAAATCAACACCAGTACGAGCAATATTACAAATCAACACCAGTACGAGCAATATTACAAATCAACACCAGTACGAGCAATATTACAAATCAACACCAGTACGAGCAATATTACAAATCAACACCAGTACGAGCAATATTGCAAATCCTTGTTTAAAGGAATCATGCCGTTGATTTTGGTGATTTTTGTTTGTACATGTATTTTTACAAGGAGTACATTAAAACATAAATTAACACTAATTATCGAGTTTTAAAATAAAAAGTCCATCCAATCTCATTATTTTCATGAAAACACATCTTGAACATAAATTCCTGTCTGTACGACACTATACGCCCTTATTCGTGTGACCTAAAACCTTTTACTACGCTTGCGCGAAGTCTGTTGGGGTTTTTTTGGGGGGAGGGGGGTGTCTGCCGGTGGAAAACCTGCACGCGGTCGTACAAGAATTTTAACAGATTCTGCAAGAAAAAGAAACAGGAAAGAAGTTTTGCCAAATTATAATAAAACAAGAAGTAACATTGGTCACCAGCATGACCGTTGGACGGGATTGAAGGAAGCGTTGAGAGTTCTAACTCAGGCTGAAGTGTAAACATCAGTACTATTGCGCATGTAGTTGGGAAATACGAAAATACACGTTTTTTTTGTCGAATCTCGCCAAACGACATTTGAAGGTGTATACTAACTGTTAACGCAAACACGAACTTTCAAAAAGATGACCAAATTCAACGACATTGTACCTTTAATGAGAGCGTGATATCACAATGAGAAGAGGTTTGTTTTAACTCTCCTATCATTCATAGAGTGGTAAACATGTAACAACATACAAGACAAATATTTAAATTTATCCTTTGATTTATAAGTACATGTAATCCATTTAGTTAATTGCCGAATGTGGTTTTCTTTTTCCTTTTTCTTTTTTTTCCTACAATTTGTAGATTTGAAGTTTGGTGTGGTAATGTTAATGCAGCATTAATTTATTACAAATCAAAGTCCTATTTTATCAAAAATAACCAAAATGCCAACTGATTTAAAAATGGTCATACTACGTCATTTTGATGCATGTGAAGAAAAACAACAAATAAAAACAAAACACACGAAGCGCATGACATCAATGTAAACCTTCTCATGTCATTTGAATCTGATTATACAATTACCTTAATGTATATCTTAACATTGACAAATGAGGCTTTGTGCTGCACGTTTTCATTTTTTTTCTTCATTTTTTTATGAGCGTGCACAATAATCATGATATAATAATTCATTATTTTACTCGTATTTGCAAATTTTAAAGAATACTGATGTAACAAACAGATTTTGGACCAAGAACGTTCTTTTCCGGTGTCACAGAGTAAACCTTCCCCCATAGTAGATTAACCCCCCGGAAGATTTACTTTATAGTAAACCTTCCCCCATGGGGGAACGTTTACTATATAGTATTTATTCCTCATAGTAAACCTTCCTACCTACTGTCAAGTTTTTCAGATACAAAAATGTACTGTAAAATGACTCCGTACATTTTTTTAATGCAAAGCCTGTCTGTACTTATTTACATTTTAATCATAACCAGATATAATTAATGGTATATAACAATTAAAATTAACACGATTACGGGGCTAAATTCTGAATCAATAGTAATTATCCGGATTAAAGGGGAACATTTACTTTATAGCAAAATATCCGGGGGGGGGGTGGGNGGGGTGAACGGCCATGGATGGGGGAATGTTTGCTATACAGTAAATTTTCCCCGAGGGAATTTTTACTATATAGTAAAGTATCCGAGGGGAAGGTTTACTATATAGCAAATATTCCGAGGGGAATGTTTACTATATAGTAAACATTCCGGGGGAAGGTTTGCTATGCGGAAGGTTTACTATACGACACCGGTAAAAAAAATAGCTTGAAAGTGTGCAAAAAATAACAGTTCACTTGGACCGCACTAGAATCGGTCTTTTAGAAAAGTTAACCTCCATTTTGTGTTTTTTTGTTATTTCCATCAATTAATACAATTTTGTAATAAATGCACCTCTTAAATAAAAAATAGAAAAATGCTAATTAGTTTCCAAATATGAAAAACGTTATTAGCATTAAACCCGTGTGAACGTAATACGTTTTCGAAACGTTACGAAAACGTTTAAGAAATTCCGTGTGAACGCAAGCGTTTTCTGAAACGTTTCACAGTCAATCTCATTTATCCTGTACATTGTAACTTACTAAGGACGAAAAAATGAAACGTTGCAAATAACTAAATTTATTTAAATTCTTGAACAAGAATGTCTAACGAAACAACACACAAAAATTCGAGAACAAATATCAAGTAGTTTTCAAAATACACGTGGTCAAAGTTGAGTAAAAAAATGTACATAAAAAGCCTAAAATTCCTACGTGATTTTTTTTTCATATTTCATACTCTCAAAACATTATAGGATAGCACTGCTATGAATAAACTTTATATTTGCTTACTCAAAAACGATGTAGAAAACCATTAAAGCAAAAATTGCTACCATAAAATTAGCAGCAAATAGAAAAAAAATAAAATAAAAACAGTATAGTGAAAATCCACTACCAGGTGAAAGTACACTTTGAAAAATACACAATGATTCGTTTTTGTTATAAAGCCGAAACACTGTCCTAGATCTTACATAGTACAGTATAAAAAACGAAAAGGTAACCATATTTCAAAAAGAAATAATTTTACGAAATATCACCAGTGTTCTATTCATTATATAAAAACAAGTTTTTTGCACAGCATCCAACGATAACGTAGGAATCACCAAAACAATTTTTAAATTACCACCTATAAATTTGGTCACGCCACGATATAGCTGAAATATTGCTAAAGTTGGCGTTAAACACCAATCAATCAATCATTATTTATTGAAAAATAAATGTTCCACTACAGTAACGTTGGAATCGATTCTTACGTTACCGTAATAGGCGTCATTTGGATTATATATAACAGGCATTATTTCATATTACACCGCATCAAACACCACAACAAATTTATTCAATCTTCCATACAGAGTTGTCGGTCCTTGCAGGCTCTCTATCTCTGTAAACGTCTCAAAAGTAGTCCCTCACGTGACCATTAGTCCAGTCATTCTAGCCGAAAAATGGCAAAACCTCAAACTAATTGCAACAGAATGTTTTCTGTCACCGTTTGATGAGATAAGGTGTGCTTAGTTATATTCTAAAAATCTAAAGCAATATATAATGGGGAAATGTGTTTTTTGGGGGCAAACATTTGGTTTTTTAATAAAAAATCGACGAAAACTGGAAAGTTTCTTTTACTTTGTGGGATACATGATAATGAAGGAATTCTTCATGTATTAACTCAAAAGGCGGTACCAACAGTTATATTTTACGATTTGGCTAATGAAAAACAATGGGATATGCATATTTTGGGGTGAAATATCACATTTTTATGGAAAAAATGACTACAATTGAGATTTTAAAAACTTTTCCATTATCGTACGAATACTAGCAAAAGGTCTTTACACGCAGGTGACAAATAAAAATAATAATATAAATACGACACTATAATATACTACATTTCACAAACAGTTGTATTCCGATAAAAATACATACAAAGGCATATTTAGCTAATATTGTATTGTAAAAAGTACGGGAAATTTTTCCCGCCAAAATTTTGAAACAATAACCAGCCAGAAATTATCTAACAATAGTCGACTACTTTAAATGAGAAACACTATAAATATTGTTTTCTCTGAACTGCTTACTCTTCCAGAGCACCTGAGTTCACTCACTTTCCATCGGGAGTTCGTATTGCTCATGTGTGTTTGTGTACATGTTTTGTTGTTTGTTCTTTGTTTCGCGGGTTTGTCGCGGGTATCTCGAGGTTTGTATAACGTCCTTGGATTTTTATTTTTTACTACCCCTTTGGTATTTCTTCACTTTCTTCATCTTCTATAGAACCACTAATCAATATTATAAAATCCAGAATATTATTTTGCCAATAAATAATTCTATGCATGATTCTTTTATAGATTCAAACTGAATATAAAAGCCTATTTAACCCAATACATGCAACATTTCCTTTGAAATAACTGTACCATGTCAAGGCCATTTCTCATACAAATTCTCATCAACTTAGAACAATGATGCATCTGCGGTAATTATATTATTTTGTTATATAAAAAATGAAATAATAATTTTGTTATGTATATATATATATATCATAAAAAATAAGATCTGAATAACAAATTCATGCGACAATATTCTAGACGATAAAAGATTCATTCATCAATGTCCATGTTGGAATTCGAGCAACTGTTCCGTTTACATTCTCCACATGCAGACGAACATTCTAGTCCATTTTGTCGACATGTACACCTTCTCGTGTCACAGTTAGTTTTACAGTTACATCTAATAACGTTAAGCAGCTTTGACGGAGCTGCACTTTTACTACACTTGATTGGAACAAGCCTTTCATTGTGAAGTTTCTATCCCCATTCAGAAGGATTTAATTTCTCCTTATTCACCCAGGACTGCATTTGTAACTATGTTCTTTGACTATGAAATGTAGCAGCATCAGATGTTTGGGGTAAGGTGTGTAATTGGACACAGGTTTATTTGTTAAAACTCGGCTGGCAAATTTCCTGTACCTGAGAACATCCAATCCTCCATATAATATATACTAGCCAAAAAAGAAACGTTACACCATAATTTTTTGTATTTTTTTCCAAATCCAGATTCTTTCATTTTGTTTCCTTTTCACGCTATGAAAAATAATGAAATATCTTTCTAAAATGTGCAAAGTGGGCACTTTATGATTTGACGTTACGTCAATTAACCAATTCAACGATTTTCATCATTTGTTAAATTTTACGACTTTACCGATGTGTTCGAATCGAAACGAATGTCATTAAATGTGTCATCCTTAATTGTAAACAAAAAGTCGCATCAAAAGAATTCATACTGTGAACGTAAGTTAATGCACGGCTACGTCAAAATGAAAGGGAACAGGCTGTTGGAATGTTTCTGGCTGGAATGGTTCAAACCCAAATCGCAAACCATTTCAATGTGTCAAGAATGACAATTTACCGACTGATGATTCGTCTGAGGGATACGGACACTACGTCAGACCGTCCACGTAGTGGAAGACCGCGTGTGAGGACCTTACGTCAGCACAGGCACATCCGATTTATTCATCTACGCAATCGCTTCGTTACAGCCGTGCACACAGCTAGGCTAACTCCTGGTAGAACCAATGTCCGAATTTCTGACCAGACAGTGCGGAATAGATTGCATCAGTGTGGCCTTCGTGCACGACGTCCTTTGAAAGGTCCAACGTTAAAACAACGTCACAGAGCTGTCCGACTACAATGGGGCCGTACTCGACTCCGATGGAATCGCAATACATGGCAAAACATTCTCTTCTCAGATGAATCTAGATTTTGTTTGAAGTTTAGGGATGGGCGGGCGCGTGTTTACCGTCGTCGCGGAGAACGCTTCTCTGACGCTTGTGTACTGGAAACAGACCGTTTTGGAGGAGGTAACGTCATGATATGGGGTGGAATAATCCATGTCGAACGAACTGATTTAAAAGTTATTGACGGTAATCTGAACGCAGCACGTTACAGAGATGAAGTTCTTGCTCCTATTGTATTGCCTTTTCTACGTAGGCATCGTTTTAGTCACGTCTTTCAACAGGTTAATGCTCGCTGTCATGTAGCCCGTGTATCGATGGACTTTCTGAATGACAATCATATCCACACCCTTCCATGGCCTGCATTATCCCCGGATTTAAACCCCACTGAACATTTATGGGACGAGCTTGGGCGACGTGTTCGAAATGGCTTAAATCCACCGGAAACTTTAGATGAGCTACGACGGGCCCTTATAGGAGTGGAATAACATACCACAAGCATTTATAAGAAACCTGATCGGTTCCATGCGTCGTAGATGCCAAGCAGTGATAAATGCAAGGGGGGGGGGACACACACGTTATTAACACTGTCGAACTCGTTTTTGATGTTATGATTTTCTCTTTTGTGGAAAATGACAAATTCTGTTGAAAAATGAAAAGTGATACTTTTCTTACCTTTGAAGCATCATAAAGGTTAATTCTTAATACTTGATTTTATTTCGTGTTTGTTGAATAAAATATATTTATAAAACATTAGGTGTAACGTTTCTTTCATTTTTCTTCTTTTGACTAGTATATATAGATCCACCACTACATGTACCTTTAAATTCATAAAATTATAATTAATAGGTTTTCTTTGAACATTCGATTTTTTTTAAATCCTCTATTTTAATCAAACGTACCCATAAAAAATAAAGAAAATAAAGCCAAGTATTTTCATTCCAAATACATCACGCTCATTTTATAATTTCAACAAATTTATTTAAATTCAGAGAATATTTCAAAATCTATTTATTACTTCTTTGTTATTTTATTTGATTTATTTTAAATTATGTTTTTATCATTTTTTAATCATCAATTACGTATTTTAAGTAGTAGAATCTGTAGAATTATTTTGTGCAGTTAGACATTTTGTTTTTCTTGTAAAACTTTAAATTTACAACATATTACATGGTTCACGTAACGAATTTATGACAGAAACGGCGTTCCATACGTTTTTTTTTTTGCCGTCAGCGAGAGGATAGGTGGGAATGCTATTTTTGTATTCAGATTCGATCTAGGGTCATATATATTGAATATATATGTTGTAGTTTTCATATTATCCCTCATTTTAAAGCCTTTTGTTGTTTGCTTACATGGAACAACACATTTTGGAGGTCTTTGACCAGTCGGATACACAGATCGAATTATACCCGAACGCTCAAGAAAAATACGGTATTTTTTGTAGATCTAGGATTAATAAGTGGCTCTGGTAGTCTATCTGTGTTGGTTTTAACCATTTTATGAAACTTACCAGAACTATTTAACGATGATTAGTTGGTGCGTCGTCTGCATTTCTCTCTCTGCATTTTTACGATGTATCTCCCTTGTCAGCTCTTCAGTGTTTACGGAAGCCATGTTTTGACGAAAGTTTTTCGAAAAATGAACGATCTTTATTACCATAAATGACGACTTTGCCCTTTCTAGATTTTTCTCGATTTTTAATATGATCTTTGTAAATATATAAAACAACGAATCTCGCAAAAATTATTTCTGTTGCAATTACTTTTAGGTCAAACAGTAAAATGACTAGACTACATGTAACGAACGACGCTACGAACGATCATGTGACAATACGACGATTCCGTGATAAGACGTTCTCCTGACTTGGAGGAAGAATTCGTACCACCGATCACGTGACTTCATAAAAAATCTAGGCATTTTTAGCAGTAGACACTGCAGGTAGATATGGATCGAGGAAAACGATCTCAAAAGTCATCCAGCAAATATTGGTGCGTGGTTTCGGGGTGTACATCTGACAGCAGGAAGAAACCTAATCTGGAAAAATATGTAACATTTATCCCATTTCCGACAAAGTTGAAAGACCACAGGCCATTTTGAACTACAGATGCCTAGATTTTAGTCACGTGATGATGGAAGTCACATGACGGTATTATCTGAATACCAGTATCCCGTAACCGACGTATGTTTATCAACATGACAGAAGAACGATGAATCTAACGCCCCATAAGAACCATGATATTGATTGTTTTGTTTGTTTTAGCACGGATGTAACATCTTTTAAATTATGTGGAAGGAAGCTGATTAATGAAAACTTTAAAGATAAGTTGATTTCTTTGTTCGATCAAAGCTTAACGTAAAAAAAGATGCAGCAGTGTGCAGAAATTGTTACAACTAAATATTAATAAAATAAATAGTTTTATTGAAAAATTAAGCCATTCATGTGAGACATTTTTAAATGCATCAACTTCTTCAACGAGGTGTGCTCTGTCACCACTTACGCCGAAGTCTGTTAATGTGAATACTAAAACTCAACCTGTACAACGTTCTAGTAGGAAACAGATGAAATTTTTTACATCACCCAAGGAAACACTTGTCAAAGACGTGGATATACACAGTCCTGCACTTTTTCCGGTAAATGAAAATCCTACAGAAACTGCTACACTAGATCTAAGTGTACATGTATGCACAACAGCGTCTATTCCAGATCATGCCTATTCTAAACCGAAATCAACTATTAAACATGAATTCAACCATGATATTTTAGAGACTATTAAGGAATCTTCCATGAAATCTTTAGACAATGTAACAGGTGGCATTTTAAAAGATATAGAGTCAGGCAGCAACATTGACCTCTAGGACAACCATGCTTGCATCAGTTCTTTATAAATACCGTGGTATTTCAGACTTGGCAGACAATGCAGACAACTTATTGGCTGATATTGTAAAAGAGATGTAGGAGAGGTACATATAATTTCTCATATTAGGCAAGATCAAATAAACATGTATGTAAGTGTGAGAAACTAAATTTTTGTGGTTTCATATATTTTTCATAGGCCTCACTGTACATTCTTTTTATAACCTAAAATTATCATTGAAATAGACATTGGCTATGTGTCTACTGTGATACATGTATTAAAACAATGAGCGAATGAGAAGAAAAATGGAATGTTCCAAGGGTATTATTCCCTTAGAAAGTCCTTTTTATTGAAATTGACCCCCATAGGTCTATAATCACACAGTAGGATGTAAGTTTCTATGATAACAATTAAATAACTAACTGTAAAATTTAATACAAGATAATTTAAGATATAAATTTTTTTAAATTGAAAAAACAAATATTCATAATTTTATATTTTAGCATGTACATGTAATAGCATGAACTGTGGGATGTGATTTTTGAATTATCACAGTAAATCAATCTTGTAATATTTATTCATACATGTATACATGTAAACTGCAGCCACAAAATATCAATTGGTAAATTGTACAGTGTACAAATATTAACCCTGTTTTGCTAAAATGATTAAATTTGGTATTGTTTGAATTACAGAATCGGATGAATAAGTAAACCAAATTACTCAGAATAGGAAAATGTTTCACAAAAATATAGTCCCTATAAATATAACTTTTTTAAAAGGTATTTCGCCTCAAATAAAATCATATTTCATGTCAAAGCTAAAGATATATGCAAAAAAGACGAATAGAGTCTTAGAAGCAAAATCTAGAGTATATTAATATTTTACAAGAATCTTGTAAAAATCGAGACGTTTACAGAGATAGAGAGCCTGCAAGGACCGACAACTCTGTATGGGAGATTGAAATGTATTATGATATCGTTACTGACGTCACATGGAGGTGAACATCGAAAGAAACTCCATTTAAATTGCCCGTAATAAAATCCGGTAACGTTGGAATCGGTCACGTAGAAATTTTCTGCCAAAATCTTTATTATTCTGTGAACCCAAGAAAGCCGCTATTAATGTATTACCAATAAATTAAAATGTCCTTAATGTGTGAACAGAACGCAAAGGATTTTATTCTTTTGTATAATATATTTGTGTACAGACTCGCGTAACGTAGGAATTTTGCTTAATAGGGGAAGAAAAAATAAGCATCTTCATCAGAGAAATACTGATTTATCTTTTTGTCTGTAAACGAAATGTCTATACCCAAAAACTATATTGTATTGAAGTAAATAATTAAACACAGTAAACACCGAATTTGCATGATAAATATTATTTAAATGGTTGATAATGAACCGGTAACGTATGAATCTATAAATCCAGCGACATCAGATATTGTGTTGTCTTTCTTGAGAAAGTAAGCAGACAATATTGTTTTGCATTTTTTCTATAATACTAATATTCAGATATTTGAATGAAAGGATAAATGTATGATAAATCAATTCATAGTAACCTTTAATCATTTGTTAAAAATGTTGATTTTAAACGGCGACATGTGAAATTTCAATAGTTTACCTTTTTCATCTTCGATCACAGGTAAATGCTGTTCCGCGAAACTCCTCTATATATGCTTATTTTATTTTGTATATCATTAGTCCGTCAAATATTTCTTATTCTGTCTGAATGTATGTACAATGTTGGTACATCGTTTGTGCAAAATAAATGAGATTGACTGTTCAAACTAAAACGTTTTATCCGAAACGTATTAGAAAACGCAATACGTGTGAACGCAGCATTAAATTGTCTATGCATTTTCAAAGTTAATCAAATTACATATGTTTTAATGTCTGAAATCAAGGGTACTTTTTAACTCAATGCCTTATCAAAATATATCAAATTATTAGAACCTTTCATTTGTTAAAAATATCACCAATCAAGGAAGTCTTTCATTATTCTAACTCATTTAAAACGAACCAACAATTAGTACTCTTAATGTTTATAAACTCTGCGTCGGGAAGAGTAAATATTGAATGAAAAACGACAAAAACGACAAAAACTATCTACAAAGCACTACACAGAAAGCTGAATATCGAGCAACATGAACACCACTAAAAACCGGGGTGAGCTCAGGTGCTCCGGAAGGGTGAGTAGTTACTGCTCCATTAGTGGCAACCGTCGTGTTAATATGGTTACAAACCGGATGTTAAGTCGTGAATGAGGAAAGAACCGGATTGTGATTACGACAAACGGAACATATACGAGGTTGCTTGTGACACAGATATTCCGTAACGGTTAACTAGGTCATGTTGGCAACCTTAAAACATTCGGAGTGATGACTTCAAGTTATCCACTAGGTTCAGTAGCTTCTTTCCTAGCAGCAACCCTCTATCAAGGAAATCATGATATGTACCATAAGCTCTAGATATCGTATCAAATGAAAGATATATATACTTCACATGCGGGAGCTGATGGAATGTTGCTACATATAAATGGAAAGTTCACAATGAGAAAATTGTAATCATTTCTATAAAGATCGGGATTAGAACTAGGTGTTCTTTACTACAACGCTGCTCATTCGTTGTGGTAATTCGGCTATCAATTCACATGTTGAAAACACTTACATGACATAATCATTTCACTAAGATGGAAGGTTTTGGCTTCATAAAGTAGTTTAGCTCCGCTGCCTATTTTAAAGTGCCTGTACCAAGTCAGGAAAGTGAGTGGTAATGTATATACATGTGTATTAGGGGTATCGAATTGCCGCTTTTTTTTCTTCGATTTCTCTATAAGATATTAGAACTGCTATAACGGTTTTTTTTTATTCACTGCTGGTTCTTCAAAATATGTTTTTTATTTACTCTTATGTGAAAGCTTCAATCTGCATATTTGATTCAAAGCATTTTCAATCGCTCCCATGTTAAACTTTGGATCTCCGTATGCCTTACTCCTGTTCATTTGTATACGGATGGATCGCTATTTCAGTGCAGTGAAAGTGATGTTGTGTGTACTGCAAAACAATAATGAGAATAATATAAACAAGGGAAAAAAAGGATTAAACTGGAATTTCACACATGAGAACTTCCGGGAAATGACATTGCTTATGGATATTCCATTGTCTTTGACATATAAATTTATCCGAAAAGAAAATTAAATTTTCGATGTCAAACAAATCTTAGCGAATTTACGTTGAATGAAATTCTTAATATTGAATATGATTGGTATATTAACCAGTTCATCACTGCCACATTTTTGTGCCTGTCCCGTATTAGGATCTTGATTTCTATCGGCATATGTCGAGTACTTTCTTGTATGCCATGAATTGAGATGAGATGTGATTGTTAGCTTTGTTTTCTTGAAGTTGATGCAATTCTTCACCATCACGGTTTAAACTTTCGTTTCAAAATTACAGCAACTTGTCGCCATAATTTTTTTCCGGAGAGTACAGAAAATATCATTCTATTGTCCCTTAGCATAACCAAATACGACGGTTTTTAAGACAATCTAAAACAAACTCTGATGTACGATGATCCATAGTTTGTGACCGCAGTGTAAATCATACCGTAATTAAAATTGACAACCATTCAGATTGCTTACAAGGAAATATGATATGTAATAACAACATTGTATAAAAAAAATTATATATTGATGACATTGATATTCAAGTTGATAATTTGATTAATTAATTATTTATATATGCGTGGAGTTGTAGACATAAAAACGTCGGTATCTAATTTAGTCTGAATGAAGCATTTCTGGAATACCATTCATCATGTATGAGGCAAATTCGCATCAGTTTTAATAAATTTCGCTGTAAATTTCAAAATCAAAAATCATTCAAAGCAGGTAGAATCGCATGATACCGTAGAGAAGCTCGGCGTAAGATATGCGTGTTTAACTCAGTCCACTTTCTACAGTATTTCAGTTTATATTGTGTCGTGGTGCATGGAGACAAACATCGATCTTAGCTAACCGTAACGGAATATCTATGTCGTGGTGCTTGGAGACAAACATCGATCTTGGCTAACGGTAACGGAATATCTATGTCGTGGTGCTTGGAGACAAACATCGATCTTGGCTAACGGTAACGGAATATCTATGTCGTGGTGCATGGAGACAAACATCGATCTTGGCTAACGGTAACGGAATATCTATGTCGTGGTGCATGGAGACAAACATCGATCTTGGCTAACCGTAACGGAATATCTATGTCGTGGTGCATGGAGACAAACATCGATCTTGGCTAACCGTAACGGAATATCTATGTCGTGGGACACGGAGACAAACATCGATCTTGGCTAACGGTAATGGAATATCTATGTCGTGGTGCATGGAGACAAACATCGATCTTGGCTAACGGTAACGGAATATCTATGTCGTGGTGCATGGAGACAAACGTCGATCTTGGCTAACCGTAACGGAATATCTATGTCGTGGTTCTTGGAGACAAACATCGATCTTGGCTAACGGTAACGGAATATCTATGTCGTGGTGCATGGAGACAAACATCGATCTTGGCTAACCGTAACGGAATATCTATGTCGTGTTGCTTGGAGACAAATATCGATCTTGGCTAACCGTAACGGAATATCTATGTCGTGGTGCATGGAGACAAACATCGATCTTGGCTAACCGTAACGGAATATCTATGTCGTGTTGCATGGAGACAAAAATCGATCTGGGCTAACCGTAACGGAATATCTATGTCGTGGTGCATGGAGACAAAAATCGATCTTGGCTAACCGTAACGGAATATCTATGTCGTGGTGCATGGAGACAAACATCGATCTTAGCTAACCGTAACGGAATATCTATGTCGTGGTGCTTGGAGACAAACATCGATCTTGGCTAACCGTAACGGAATATGGGTGCCACAAGTGACCACTGAAATGTACAGTTTGTCGTAGTCACAATTCTGTCCTCACCGAGCAATCTTCCAAAGGGAAAGTAAAAACTCATAAATCAACAAACAGACAAAATCAGTCAACAACCGGAAAACTGGGAAAACCGCAATGGCCCTGACTTGGTACCGGCATTTCCAAAGAAATGGTGGGTTGAATCAGAATTTACGGCGCCAAACCTCCCGCTTCCATTATGGTTAAAAGGCTCAGGTTGTCACTATAACAGCATTTTTAATAAGACTGGAACAAAATAGGTATTATACCGGATTTTCAACCAGAGTAACACGATGGGCATCACTAGTGGAGCAGGAACTGCCTACTCTTTTGGAGCACCATTGGAGTTGTTCGTGTTCCTCGACCTGTAGTTTTCTGTGTAGTGTTTTGTAGATCATTGTTTGTCTTTTTGTCCTTTTATTCTGTCATCCTTCGATTTACGGCTTTTGGTTACTCCTTTGATATCTTTAAACATTTCCCAAAATATGAATGCATCGGAAATTTTAGCTGTGTACATTCAACAAATACTAAATAACAAAGTAATATTTTTGATGAAATTGCTAATTCAAGTTTCCATCTAGAAATTATATATCTTGGTGAAAAAAATATAAAATAGCAAGTGGGCGGAGCATATGACGAAAAAAAAATAATTAAATGTAGTTGAAAGTCAATCAAATTTCCATCAATTAAGAGGTACAAAGTAATAAATGTTTATTAATAGGTATACAAGTACCTGTACATTGTATTTACGGTGCAAGTTGAAGTACTTTAACATGTAAAATAACATTAATAGTAACTGATTTGGAATATAATTTAATTATTCTGAAGGAAGAAGCAGTATGACGGGATACTTTTACAGTCGACTATATATTCTTGGTCTTATTGTACTTCTGGTGCGTGCACAAGGTCCTGCAGATATTTCAGGCGCCATTACGGCTGCTGTAGCGGAAGTAAGTGCCAGAAGACCGGAAGGTACAGGACTAACAACTGTAGCAGCCACAGGTAAACACATATGAGTACTAATATTTACTAGTTTCTTCATTGTATAAAGTTTTACTCTTCTTACTAATTATGATAACCAATCTGTACTACTTACCTTCACGAGAACCTGGGTTCACTCTCGGTTATTTTGTGGATTCTGTGCTGCTGGTTATTTGTACTACTTACCTTCACGAGAACCTGGGTTCACTCTCGGTTATTTAGTGGATTCTGTGCTGCTGGTTATTTGTACTACTTACCTTCACGAGCACATGGGTTCACTCTCGGTTATTTAGTGGGGTCTGTGCTGCTGGTTATTTGTACTACTTACCTTCACGAGCACATGGGTTCACTCTCGGTTATTTAGTGGGGTCTGTGCTGCTGATTATTTGTAATACTTACCTTCACGAGCACCTGGGTTCACACTCGGTTATTTAGTGGGGTCTGTGCTGCTGGTTATTTGTACTACTTACCTTCACGAGCACCTGTGTTCACCCTCGGTTATTTAGTGGGGTCTGGGCTGCTGGTTATTTGTACTACTTACCTTCACGAGCACATGTGTTCACTCTCGGTTATTTAGTGGGGTCTGTGCTGCTGGTTATTTGTACTACTTACCTTCACGAGCACATGGGTTCACCCTCGGTTATTTAGTGGGGTCTGTGCTGCTGATTATTTGTACTACTTACCTTCACGAGCACATGGGTTCACTCTCGGTTATTTAGTGGGGTCTGTGATGCTGGTTATTTGTACTACTTACCTTCACGAGCACCTGGGTTCACTCTCGGTTATTTAGTGGGGTCTGTGATGCTGGTTATTTGTACTACTTACCTTCACGAGCACATGGGTTCACTCTCGGTTATTTAGTGGCGTCTGTGCTGCTGGTTATTTGTACTACTTACCTTCACGAGCACATGGGTTCACTCTCGGTTATTTAGTGGGGTCTGTGCTGCTGGTTATTTGTACTATTTACCTTCACGAGCACATGAGTTCACTCTCGGTTATTTAGTGGGGTCTGTGCTGCTGGTTATTTGTACTACTTACCTTCACGAGCACATGGGTTCACTCTCGGTTATTTAGTGGGGTCTGTGCTGCTGGTTATTTGTACTACTTACCTTCACGAGCACCTGGGTTCACCCTCGGTTATTTAGTGGATTCTGTGCTGCTGGTTATTTGTACTACTTACCTTCACGAGCACATGGGTTCACTCTCGGTTATTTAGTGGGGTCTGTGCTGCTGATTATTTGTACTAATTACCTTCACGAGCACCTGGGTCCACCATCGGTTATTTAGTAGGGTCTGTGCTGCTGATTATTTGTACTACTTATCTTCACGAGCACATGGGTTCACTCTCGGTTATTTAGTGGGGTCTCTGCTGCTGATTATTTGTACTACTTACCTTCACAAGCACATGGGTTCACTCTCGGTTATTTAGTGGTGTCTGTGCTGCTGATTATTTGTACTACTTACCTTCACGAGCACATGGGTCCACCATCGGTTATTTAGTGGGGTCTGTGCTGCTGATTATTTGTACTACTTACCTTCACGAGCAC
>MJUT01014674.1:0-15307 GCA_002080005.1 Gigantidas platifrons | reverse complement strand
TGAGTGAGTGAGTGAGTGAGTGAGTGAGTGAGTGAGTGAGTGAGTGACGCCAACTCAAATATTTTCAGCTATATCATGGCGAGAACAAATTAAATGTTCAATGAGATGTTGACGAGGTTCGCTAAACAAATGTTCTAGAACTAAAGATTCACGAATGTAGGACAACGTGAAGAATTGCTTGAATAAAATATTCTTTTTTAATTTAATTTACAGGTGAAAATGGAACCCTCAAAAGAGGTCTTAGTCTGCGATGTTGACGAATTTGTATTAATACTAGGATTAGCAGGATTAAATTTAAATATACTTCATGGCCAGGATAAGCACATGATAGAAGATACTAAAAACGATATTCAAGATTCAATAAAAGTTGAACACCCAGTTGTCCAAACAGTTTCTAACAAATTTCCTGGCTTTACTTAAAACCAAACTTCCGCGCGAGCAACATGAAAGCAGACGAATGCTTGAGGATATTGTGGAAAAGTTTCCAAACAACTTAAATGCATTAGCAGATTTAGAAAAAATATATGAGGGTCTTTACCGAATGGCAGATGCGAAGAAATGCAGAAATATGTACGAAGCGATTTGCAAAGGGGAAAGCCGGGACAACATGCCACGTAAAGCAACTTGTATGCTAGAACAAGGATTTGTCCTACGCATAGAGAGAACTTTGGTTAACGAGTATATATTGCAACCGCAAATGACGGATTTCCACCAAACATTAAATACGGCGTGTGAAAATAGTGACGGCAATAGGAAAGATTGTCTAGAAAAGTGTTTGAGATACAATGAACATACCCTAATTACACTTCAACAAGCCAATTCGTATACCCCGTGGGATGGTCATTGCATCAGAATGCGGTCATCTCTTCTCAAGTTTAAACGAGCAATGAAGTTGTGTCCTCTAAATGACCTTCACCCAGCTTGGAGATTCCAGTACGCAAAAACCTTAAACCAATATTATGATTCTCTAGAGAATCTGTCAAGAACTCGTATTTTAGATGCAACAGTCAAGGATGAAATGAGAAAAGTAACTGTCTTAGCTATTGAGATATTTTGGAATTTTACACAGGAAGTGGCGGGTAGTGACATGGAAAGGTATAAAGCACAAGCGTGTGCATATATCGGTCATATCCTAAGCAAGCGCAAAGACCTTGTCACAGAGGCTGAGCCTATATGTCATATACCTATGTTAAGTAATCCAGACTTTGTAAATTATCTAGAAAATCCTATCCTGCTCCTGAAAAAGTCTTTTCAATTATTTCCAAAGGACACAACTGTTTTAAACAGATATGGAAGGTCTTTCTGGTTGAAAGCTATTCAAACAAAGGACGATAACGAGACAAAACGTGAGAATTTAGAAAATGCGCTAAAAATGCTAACATAATCTCTCCATATCAACAATACCGGAAATCGATTTGCTTATTCCACTAGGATGTTAGTGAGACGAGATCTTGCGAAAATATCTGAAAACATGTCCTTGAAAAGGGAATATTTAAAAACAGCAAAAGAGGACGGCCTTAAATGTTTTATGTGCATGCCAACAAGAAAAGATATGAATATGTTGGCTGAAATATGTCAAATCCTTGCTAAGTTTCCCGATGCCTATGCACACGGACCAGAGTCCTTGACTTCAAAAACAGATCTACTCGATGCGTTAGATTATATGCATTACGCCAATAACCTTGGAGAACCACCAGACAACCATTCAGCATACCGAATGGCATCATGTCTCTTCGACCTAGGAGAGTATGAAAAATCAGTCGAATGGCAACAACGAGCTTTATTCTTGGCGGGCGACAGATCATCTAGTGCTTTCTTCATGTTGTGCTTAATCATGTTGGCCTTGATTGAGGAAAAATGCATGGACAAAAATATCGTCACAAGATTCGTTTCCTTTTTGATAAACGGTAAACGCAAATATGGCGAAGCTGAAATGAACACTCATTACAAGCGTCTCTACAACAAGAAAAAGATAGTGCTGATGAATCTACTGGAAACAATTATAACTGACCACGAGGCCATGTCAATTGACGATAAAGAGAAAGAAGTTGTTTCTGACTGCTTAATAGTTCTAAAGGAAAATACTAAATACGGACACAAAGCAAAAATATCAGAATTACAACAGGCACTTTCAAGAATAATTCCAGTACCGGATAAAGAATACGAGTTGACAGATCTGTTTGATTTGCCATATAGAAGTTCCTTACCGCCACGATTGTCTAAAGCATTTTCTAACCAGTTTGGATTTGATTATTTTATATGTTATAGCAACAGAGATAAGAATTTTGTCCATACGTATCTAGTACCACGGTTAGAGACGAAATTGAGCGAATATGACAATGCACTGAAAGGTAATAAGTCATTTTGCACATTCACGTTTTTTATTCTAAAATTAGACATTTTTATACCTTCTTAAATAAGAGTTAATTACAATATAATTTTCTCATAATCTGAAGATATTTCAACCTTTTAAAACAAATAATAGGGTACTTTAACAGCAAATAGAAAATTCAAAAGTTGTTACAACATATATAAGAAAAGCTTAAAGATACCAAAGATCTAAACAGAAACCGTAAATCAAACAAGGATAGACAACACAATGGTCAAAAGATAAAAGACAAACGATAATACACAAAACACTACACAAAAACTGACGATCGAGCAACACGGACACTCCTAAAATCCGTGAATGAACTAAGGTGCTCCTGTGTGTTAGCAGTTCCTGTTCTACATGTTACACCCGTCGTGCTACTATTGATCCGGGAGTGAACTAAGGTGCTCCTGTGTGTTAGCAGTTCCTGTTCTACATGTTACACCCGTCGTGCTACTATTGATCCGGGAGTGAACTAAGGTGCTCCTGTGTGTTAGCAGTTCCTGTTCTACATGTTACACCCGTCGTGCTACTATTGATCGACACGAACATCATCTGATATGGAAATCGTGTTGGACACCAGTGTACGTAGATAAATACAAATAAAGCATAAACACCTTCAAAACAAATGGGAGTGACAACGACCCGAACATCGTTTTATGGGGAAATCGCAGCGGAAGCTACAACACGGAATAAAAACCCGATAATTGTAATTTTGCAAAACGCGCACTATGAATATTGATCACATGACAACCTTTAGAGAAATTATAGGATGGTATATAGACTAATACAACATAATGTAGAATGCTTTGGGGGTACTAATACAACCGAATGTAGAATCCTTGTCGAGGGTACTAATGCAATCGAATGTAGAATCTTTGTCGAGGGGTACTAATACAACCGAATTTAGAATCCTTGTCGAGGGGTACTAATACAACCGAATGTAGAATCCTTGTCGAGGGGCACTAATACAATCGAATGTAGCATCCTTGTAGAGGGTTACTAATGCAACCGAATGTGGAAACCTTGTCGAGGGGCACTAATACAATCGAATGTAGCTTCCTTATCGAGGGGTACTAATACAACCAAATGTAGAATCCTTGTCGAGAGGTACTAATACAACCGAATGTAGAATCCTTGTAGAGGGGTACTACTACAATCGAATGTAGAATCCTTGTCGAGGCGTACTAATACAACCGAATGTGGCAACCTTGTCCAGGGGCACTAATACAATCGAATGAATCATCCTTGTCGAGGGTTACTAATCCAACCAAATGTGGAAATCTTGTCGAGGGGTACTAATACAATCGAATGTAGAATCCTTGTCGAGGGTACTAATGCAATCGAATGTAGAATCTTTGTCGAGGGGTACTAATACAATCGAATTTAGAATCCTTGTCGAGGGGTACTAATACAACCGAATGTAGAATCCTTGTAGAGGGGTACTAATACAATCGAAAGTAGAATCCTTGTAGAGGGGTACTAATACAATCAAATTTAGAATCCTTGTCGAGGGGCACTAATACAATCGAATGTAGCATCCTTGTAGAGGGTTACTAATGCAACCGAATGTGGAAACCTTGTCGAGAGGCACTAATACAATCGAATGTAGCATCCTTATCGAGGGGTACTAATACAACCAAATGTAGAATCCTTGTCGAGGGGTACTAATACAACCGAATGTAGAATCCTTGTAGAGGGGTACTACTACAATCGAATGTAGAATCCTTGTCGATGTGTACTAATACAACCGAATGTGGAAACCTTGTCCAGGGGCACTAATACAATCGAATGAATCATCCTTGTCGAGGGTTACTAATACAACCAAATGTGGAAACCTTGTCGAGGGGTACTAATACAATCGAATGTAGAATCCTTGTCGAGGGTACTAATGCAATCGAATGTAGAATCTTTGTCAAGGGGTACTAATACAACCGAATTTAGAATCCTTGTCGATGGGTACTAATACAACCGAATGTAGATTCCTTGTAGAGGGGTACTAATACAATCGAATGTAGAATCCTTGTAGAGGGGTACTAATACAATCAAATTTAGAATCCTTGTCGAGGGGCACTAATTCAATCGAATGTAACATCCTTGTAGAGTGTTACTAATACAACCGAATGTGGAAACCTTGTCGAGGGGCACTAATACAATCGAATGTAGCATCCTTATCGAGGGGTACTAATACAACCAAATGTAGAACCCTTGTCGAGGGGTACTAATACAACCGAATGTAGAATTCTTGTCGAGGGGTACTAATACAATCGAATCACGGTGGAATCCTTGTCGAGGGGTACTAATACCACCGAATGAATCATCCTTGTCGAGGGTTACTAATACAACCAAATGTGGAAACCTTGTCGAGGGGTACTAATACAATCTAATGTAGAATCCTTGTCGAGGGGTACTAATACAACCAAATGTGGAAACATTGTCGAGGGGTACTAATACAACCAAATGTGGAAACCTTGTCGAGGGGTACTAATACAACCAAATGTGGAAACCTTGTCGAGGGTTACTAATACAACCACATGTGGAAACCTTGCCGAGGGGTACTAATACAACCAAATGTGGAAACCATGTCGAAGGTTACTAATACAACCAAATGTGGAAACCTTGTCAAGTGGTACTAATACAATCGAATGTGGAAACCTTATCGAGGGGTACTAATACAACCAAATGTGGAAACCTTTTCGAGGGTTACTAATACAACCAAATGTGGAAACCTTGTCGAGGGGTACTAATACAATCGAATGTAGAATCCTTGTCGAGGGGTACTAATACAACCAAATGTGGAAACATTGTCGAGGGGTACTAATACAACCAAATGTGGAAACCTTGTCGAGGGGTACTAATACAACCGAATGTGGAAACCTTGTCAAGGGGTACTAATACAACCAAATATGGAAACCTTGTCAAGGGGTTCTAATATAACCAAATGTGGAAACCTTGTCGAGGGGTACTAATACAATCGAATGTGGAAATCTTGCTGAGGGGTACTAATACAACCAAATGTGGAAATTTTGTCGAGGGTTACTAATACAACCAAATGTGGAAACCTTGCCGAGGGGTACTAATACAACCAAATGTGGAAACCTTGTCGAGGGTTACTGATACAACCAAATGTGGAAACCTTGTCAAGTGGTACTAATACAATCGAATGTGGAAACCTTATCGAGGGGAACTAATACAACCAAATGTTTAAACCTAACTCGTCCCTCAAGAAAACCTGTTACGGTTACCCATGGCTAGGAGAGATGAATCGTATAACTTAAGTTTTTTACAGTGAAATAACCTCGAAAAATATGTTTTCTATTTTAAAGGTTGTGTTGCAAGCAGAGATTTCGAGCCCGGTGTTACAATAAATGTCAATATAGGAGTTGCCATCAGAAAAAGTCACAAAGTGATCCTCGTGTTGAGTCCGGCTTTTATCTCCAGTTCATGGTGCAACAAAGAAATGAACCAGGCAATTGCAATGTCGCTGGGTATTGGAAAGGAAAATCAAGTTATTCCAATAATGCTCGAAGAGTGTGAGATACCAGATCAACTGACATACCTGACATACACAGATTTAACTGGTTTACACGACATTTCTAATAGCATGAAGCTACTTAAATCTGCTATATCTGGCTCACGATTGACGAATTCAACGTGATAAATTCTGCAACTATGTCTCCTCCTGTGACGTTAAACAACAACTACCAATAAATAATAATAAAGACATAGATATCTAAGTTAGTGCACATGTCGGGTATCTTGAATAACCTTCACCAGATACGTTCAAAAGTAAAAAGATTGGGGGGAAAACAAAAACAATAATACTTTTTCGTTGTAATTAAACCAAAGTTCATAAACATGATAACCAAAATCAGATATGGTCATCTATGTCTGAGGGAGGAGAACGTATAATAGTCAAAAGATTGAATGGCAAACACAGGGGAATGTTCCCCGAACAACTTTCTTAAAATCATATATGGTGCATAGCTTTGTTTTAGCAATTATAATCTATTAAATTGATGTTCATGAAAGGTGTGTTACCTGAACATTAACTTTCTTATAATAGAAATATAGATTTATACATTATATGTATATGTTCACAATTATTTTTAATGAAAACAAAATTTTGTTTTATTTTAGAATATTTAAATTTGCTAAAACATGCATTTTGATAAATAATGAAATAAATCAATATGTTGTAAATAAATAAATCTATTACATTTATGGTTTTATACAATATTATAAAACCATATAATTCGTTTTTCATGATAAATCGTCATATTGCACGACATAATTTCATATTGAACGATGCATTTAGCGGTGGGCGAAATCCAGGCAAAATTTTAAAATTTACTAGCCAAGCGTTTTCTACGTTCGTTGCAATGACGTGACACAAACACAAACAGAAAGTGACACATAAGTTTTACAAGCGCAAGCAGAATGCAAATGTAAATTTGTATACATCGAATTAGTAATATAAATTTGTACACATTGAATTAGTACATGTGTCTATGATATTAAATGGATCAGCTCATGTGTTTTTGAATTTGAATAAACACAACAAAAAATCCCTAGAAAATTATCCAGGTACAATATTGGTCAATATTGCTTTTAAGTGCTCCATAACACATCATATCGCACTCAATGAAGTGCAATAATTGAATAACATTATATTTGTATGATTTTTATATATAGTTAATTTAAATATTGTTTTTCCTCTCGTAAAGTATGGCTTTATATTTTAATATTTATATTTAAATGTGATATTAAAAATAACAAAAATAAATAGCATATAATAGTTACTGACATGGATGGCAATATCAGGATATACAGACTGCCCAAGGGTAGTGGTACGGACCAGTGGAAATGATATTGCCCGAGTTTGTATTTCCTTATATTGCCCCCTATATCAGTAAATATATATTGTGTTTATTTAATTGAAGACACACAAAATATAATTTTTTTCAGGAATCAAGAAACCTTAACAGAAACTGCAATTTTTGGAATAAATAAAACTTTACATAAAGACAAATGAACATGTTTAATGTACTATTAATCAGGATCATTGAAGGTGTTTTAATGTTTCTATTAATGCTGATATAGAGCGGTCCAAAAACCGTGTATAGACCGGTAGCACCAGTCAATACACGGTTTTTGGAACGGTCTATATCAGCAACTCAGTCTGTATCGTGGAATAGTGAAGGTCACATGGAGAGTGTTCAACTAATTAAATGCATGCTTTTTATTCTGATATTCAATAGTGCATCTTATGACATGAGATAATGGTTAAGTAATCAATTATTTGATGCAGATAAAAAGTTCAGTTTCCAAGTTAATTTTAAATTGAATAAATTGAATATTTGATTCATGATTTGTTTATTAGACAAAATTAGCTGTATTAATATAATATAGTGCTTAATTATTAAAATAAAATAAAATATTAAGTTTTTATTTCTACATGTAACTGTTGATATGAACAATATATCTTGAATATTATGTTATGCTCATTATGCTTAAATGTGTTTATTTGCATATATATGTAATACTGCTTAATTCATTTTTTTTAAAGAAAATAAATTATTAATTTTTCTTATTTTAATTTTGATTCCAAAAGTAAGCTGCAAATCATAGATAATTGATATCTGATGATTTCTCAAAGATGGGATTTCGATGACCCCCTTATCATATATGTCACACACCAGACTTGCATGTATAAACATATTCATGTATTTTCATGGGTGTTACGTAAGAATATTATGTACACCTTGGATGGCATTCGCTGAATATTAAATGGATATTTGTGATCATGTAGAATATATACATGTACTAGTCAACAAAAGAAACTATACAAAGATGAATGTATATGTTTACGCTAAAACCAAAACAAATTTGAATTTTCACAAGCCCGTCAATGCCACGGCCCCATCAAAATGACTGTGAGTGAGCAGTGGTATGGTTCAGGCTGGAATGACTCAACAGGCCGATGCAGACGACATTAATGTGTCAATAATAGCGATTTCAAGGCTAATGATTCGTCTTCGACAAACAGGTAGGACGAATGACAGACTCCGTAACTGCAGGCGACATGTGACATCACAATGTCAAGACAGACATTTACGCCTTATTCACCTCCGGAACCGCATGATAACGGCTGAGGACACTGCCCGTAGAACACCTGGACTCCGAGCTAGGCGACCAGTGGTAGGTCCAATCCTTAAACAACATCATAGGACTGCGAGACTAGCCTGGGTACGTGCACGTCGCCGTTGGAGGCTTCACTCTAAAAACCGAGGGTGAAGTGATGTGCTCCTGAATGGTAGGCAGTTTCTGCTCCTCTAGTGGCACCCGCCGTGTTACTCTAGTTACAAACCCGATGATAAGTCATAAATTAGGAAAAGACCGGAACGTGAAAACGACAAGTGGAACAAATCCGTGGTCATTTGTGAGACAGATGTTTCGTAAAGTTTATCAAGTCATCGTTGCGACCGTAAAACTTTTGCTGACTTCAACTTAACCAATAGGAACCCTTGGTTAAGCAGCTTCATTGTTAGCAGCGACCATCTATCAAGGAAATCCTGATATGAACCACAAGCTCGGGAATATCGGACCAACTAAGAAATATATACTCCATATGCAGGCTCTGCTGAAATGTTGCTGTACATAAATGGAAAGTTCACAATAGGAAAATTGAAATTATCTCTTTTGTCGTAATGTTTCGTTCTTAACTGCCCCTCACTGTCAATTTCGAAGTGTAGGTCAAAATTGAAGCAGACCTATCTGTATCTTGGCATCCATTATTTCAAGCTCAATGGGATAGATGCGATCAACAAAATCGCCAAGCCTAAACTTATTTAGTGAAAGCGTATAATCCATATAGCGGAACGTGAACTTAAAGGATCAGGCTAGCTTCTTTTCGTTTTTCTTGAGTAGCCGCTGTGTGAAGTCTGCCTCGTGCGAATATAGAAACCAGTTGGCTAGAACATTTGCACAGCTTGTACCCATAAGTATTTCGTCTGTCTGTTGGAAAACACATCCATCAAACATAACAAATATGTCGTCAATCAAAAACTCGAGCATTCTGATGATATCAGTTTCAGAGAACTTTTTGGTAGAATCAGAGTGGTGTTTAACAAGATAAGAATTTCCCTTCATAGGGCAAGGTATTTGTATCTACGTTTGCTAATCTTTTTAATGAAACACGGTTGGACTAACTCCCTTCATCTGTCTTTCAGCTTTGAGTGGGGAATAGTTGTGTAGAGGGTAGATAAGTCAAATATTTAAATGCTGTTGCATGATGAGAGGGACATTGATTGCATGCCCGCGAACACCTGATTCATATCATCCATTGAGTAGCTAGTGTGACAGTAACTCTGAAGCCCGGCTTTGACTGCTGATAAAATATATGCATATTGGTTATATTGCTTACCGCTTGTGTATTGGATCATATGTGCATTGTCATACATTAGGAGATTGTTTAGTTAAACTTGCATTGTATCTTCATACTTTTCTTGCATAGTTCCAAAAATAAAAATAAATTTGATTAGATTAAATCTATTTTTTTTTTATTAAAAAAACGATGTTTTTGAACATTTAAATTAGAATGATCTATTCACAATGTTTCTGAAACTATTAGTCATTCTTTCAACAATTTCACAATAGATTTCACATTTCTATTTATGTTACTCATAGCGTTGACTAACTGTTTTACAGTTGGACTGTTTCTGCTTTGCTTCCATTTCCTTAGAACAGTATATGTTTGCTCTGACAAATTCTTGTAGTCATAATTGTATTCAATGTTTTCATAATCCTGGACCTCTAACTCTAGTTCTATTGCCAGTTGGAATACCTCTTTGCCGATCCATCGTGAAAGGCGTCTCAGAGAAGTCTCTGTGGGTTCTAAGTCCTGGAGAATTGTTGGAACACCTTGAAATAAAATGACACAGGTTACAAAATCCAGACTAAGCATTATACAATTGATGATTTTCGATGCGTTGAATACAAAGGTTGATCAATCATTGTATTCACAGAAATTAAAAAGTCATTAACTGTTTTATTATATGACCTTAAATCAAATTTAACTTTGTTCCCCTGACACTCCTGTCTGCCCAAGGTCTGCCATTATTAATTTAATTGTGTACCGAAGGAAATTAGTAAGAACGCATCTGATTAGTCGATGACAAAACTTAACCCGATGATGATTGGCTGTTACTTTTAAAATAATTGGGAAGCACCATTTCTATTTTAAGGTGTCTGGAGGAGCGTTGGAATCTTCTGTTCAACTCTCGTGACTTTTTGCGCGTTGAATATAACGTTTTATCAAAGAACATTACTAGGGACGTCAGCCAATCAGAACAAAACATTATCTGAAGCCATATAATAATCACAATTATCTCACAATCGTGTATAGGGAGTGTACATGTAGGGTGGTTGATGTTTGTTGTAATCAAAGGGCCCGTTTGTCTTTAATAGGTTTACTAATATCCCCTTTTCTATTATCTAAATATGCCTTGAGTGATCGAATTATGAAAGAACGTTTAAGCAGTGCTTGTCATCAATTCCACCAATATCAACAAAATGAGCAATCACCCCTCACCTTAACTGAACTCACCGAACACAAAAAAAACACGACATGTGAAATATATGTCCTGGTTTTGGACAGGCGCAAAAATGTGGCGGGGAAGTTAAACCGGGTACAATGTACTGTTCCTAAATAATGTGATTATTATCAAAACCAAGGTTCTACTCCCTCAGGAAAAGGTGACAGCTGATTGTGGCTATCCTGTTTATGCTCTTTGGTTTATTGCTCCCGAACACTTTTAATTATTTGGCTTTCCAATATTTCAATAATGAGCGTACATGAGAAATGTTATTCCAGAAAAGGGCCGTGCGCACTGATATATAAGTTTTTGCTATATTATATATGCGCGCAATAAAGCAGATTGACCAATTACCCTGTTTATGATATAAATAAGTATATTTATGAAAAAAACAGAGTACTAAGAACAAGGTTACGAACTGTCAGATACGATACAAAACAGTGTACTAAGTACAACGGAACGAATTATCAGATACGGTACAAATACACAGTACTAAGTACAAGGTTACGAACTGTCAGATACGGGACAAAGATATATTATTATGTACACGAATACGGACTAGCTGATATGATAACAAGGATACACTGTTTCCCAGACACGGACCATAACTAATAAAGTGCATGGTTAAAGCACAATCAGATATGACAATATAAAGTACACTGTCAGTCTGTCACGCTTCACAGACACGGACCGTAACGATACATAATAAAGTACACTGTCAGTCTGTCACGCTTCCCAGACACGGACCGTAACGATACATAATAAAGTACACTGTCAGTCTGTCACGCTACCCAGACACGGACCGTAACGATACATAATAAAGTGTATGGTTAAGCACTATCAGATATGACAAGGATACAATATAATGTACACTGTCAGTCTGTCACGCTTCCTAGACACGGACCGTAACGATACATAATAAAGTACACTGTCAGTCTGTCACGCTTCCTAGATACGGAACGTAACGATACATAATACAGTGTATGGTTAAGCACTATCAGATATGACAAGGATACAATATCAAGTACACTGTCAGTCTGTCACGCTTCCTAGACACGGACTGTAACGATACATAATAAAGTACACTGTCAGTCTGTCACGCCTCTCAGACACGGACCGTAACGATATATAATAAAGTGTATGGTTAAGCACTATCAGATATGACAAAGATGTTGTATAAAGTACACTTTCAGTCTGTCACGCTTCCTAGACACGGACCGTAACGATACATAATAAAGTACATTGTCAGTCTGGCACGCTTCCTAGACACGGACCATAACGATACATAATAAAGTACACTGTCAGTCTGTCACGCCTCTCGGACACGGACCGTAACGATATATAATAAAGTGTATGGTTAAGCATTATCAGATATGACAAAGATGCTGTATAAAGTACACTGTCATTCTGTCACGCTTCCTAGACACGGACCGTAACGATACATAATAAAGTACAATGTCAGTCTGTCACGCTTCCTAGACACTGACCATAACGATACATAATAAACTACACTGTCAGTCTGTCACGCCTCTCGAACACGGACCGTAACGATATATAATAAAGTGTATGATTAAGCACTATCAGATACGACAAGGATGCTGTATAAAGTACACTGTCAGTCTGTCACACTTCTTAGACACGGACCGTAACGATACATAATAAAGTACACTGTCAGTCTGTTACGCTTCTTAGACACGGACCGTAACGATACATAATAAAGTACACTGTCAGTCTGTCACGCTTCATAGACACGGACCATAACGATACATAATAAAGTACACTGTCAGTCTGTCACGCTTCATAGACACGGACCGTAACGATATATAATAAAGTGTATGATTAAGCACTATCAGATACGACAAGGATGCTGTATAAAGTACACTGTCAGTCTGTCACACTTCTTAGACACGGACCGTAACGATACATAATAAAGTACACTGTCAGTCTGTTACGCTTCCTAGACACGGACTGTAACGATACATAATAAAGTACATTGTCAGTCTGTCACGCTTCATAGACACGGACCATAACGATACATAATAAAGTACACTGTCAGTCTGTCACGCCTCTCAGACACGGACCGTGACGATGTATAATAAACTGTATGGTTAAGCACTATCAGATATGACAAGGATGCTGTATAAAGTACACTGTCAGTCTGTCACGCTTCCTAGACACGGACCGTAACGATACTTGATAAAGTACACTGTCAGTCTGTCACGCCTCTCAGACACGGACCGTAACGATACATAATAAAGTGTATGGTTAAGCACTACAAGCTATGACAAGGATGCTGTATGAAGTACACCAGTGAGTGAGTGATTGTTGATTAACGCCACCTGATCAATTGTTCAGCTATATCATGGCGAGAACAAGTAACTTTTAAATTATTTGGCTTTCCAATCTTTCGATATTGAGTGTATCTGATGAACCTTATTCCAGAAACGCGTCGCGGGCGCAATACATTTGATATCTAAGTTTTTATTACTATCGGTGGTGGTGGAATATTAGTATTAGTCCCCGAGGGTTTCATCCGCACAGTTGTCAATGTTTCGGCACTGACAGAGTTTATCTGATGAAGTTTATTCCAGAAACGCGTCGAGCGCACTATATTTGATATCTGAGTTTTTATTACTATTGCTTAGTCGATACCACTGCTGTTGGACTATTAGTCCCCGAGGGTATCATCAGTAGTCAGTGTTTCATAGTTTATAAGACATATTTATTATTGAAATGTACAGTTCCTAAATAATGTGATTATTATCAAAACCAAGGTTCTACTCCCTCAGGAAAAGGTGACAGCTGATTGTGGCTATCCTGTTTATGCTCTTTGGTTCATTCCTCCCGAACAATTTTAAATTATTTGGCCTTCCAATATTTCTATATTGATCGTACATGAGAAATGTTATTCCAGAAAAGGGCCGTGCGCACTAAATTTGATATACACGTTTTTGTTATATTTAATTAAATAATGATGATGCCCGCTTTGTACTGACACGACTAGATCAACACGCTTGGTGCTAACTCACTGAAGCAACAGCCCGTGGATAGACATGTGGCTCCACCACGGCACATTTTCCTGATTCCGAACAAACGAGTCTTTACTCTTATTTCTTAAAGCTGCGCGCTTATCCGAGAAGCAGCATTTACTATTTTCATAGTCTTTGTATTGACATGAAGGGGATTCGAACCTAAGATATCTATATCTATATCTACTAGGTACAGAACTCTCTCTTTGCAGACCGTTACGTTCCGGAAAAACTATTGCGCTGCGGTGACGGAAAAGAGTTAAAGAATGAACTGTGAAGAGAATATATAATCCAATCAACGGCAAGAAAAAGATTGAAAAGAAATAAAGAATCAAAAGATCCCAAATTGATTTCTGTTCTTCTGATATAGACCGCTATCGAGGGGAATACCCTAACCATTACAACGCAGAAGTTTACCAGCATAGAGGCGGCATAGTAGTAAAATATGCATGAATTTATTTATAGAAAAATAATGTCATGTTAGGGATTAGGGTTATGGTTATGGTGCTTAACGCCACCTTCAACAATATATGGTATCAGTTATATCGTGGCGGTCAGTTTTATTGGTGGAGGAAACTGGAGTTTTCTGAGAAAATCGCCGACCTGTCGCAAGTCACTGACAAACTTTATCACATAATGTTGTATCGTGTACACCTCGCCATGAACGGGGTTCGAACTCACAGCTTCAGTGGTGATTTGCACTGATTGTATATGTAGTTTTCAATCCAACTATCATACAATAACGACCACGACAGCCCCATATGTTAGCCATAAACGTCTGTGTGAATATAAATTATACTTACCTTCTACAACTGTGTTCACCTCAAAAGCCTGAAAGGTAAGCAACACTTTATTATAATATTATCTATGCTTAGCCACAACTCAACTAACCATTACTTGTAGACATTGTTTTTTAGAAAGTCACGGTATTTCAACTGTTTTGGTGGCCAAAATAGGACCATTGTAGGAGTTGGAAAAATAAATATGCATATTGGTATCTTGGATGTTTATTGGAAATGATGTTTAATAAATAAATATTCCATGTTTATTGCATATTGTGTCGTTGATGTTTATTGAATATGAAAAAAGCAATCAAAACGTTTCTGGTGCAGAATGAGGACTGCCCAAAGACTATTATTTAACACCGTCACTTTTTATTGATTGCCTGTACTAATGGAGGGAATTGAGTTGTCATATATTTGTGTTTTAATTGTATTGATTTTGCCTCTGTTTCTATGAATTTTGGAATTGTACCCATTGTGTGGTATATGAACTGTACCCATTGTGTGGTATTTGAACTGTACCCATTG
>MJUT01014672.1:71959-97237 GCA_002080005.1 Gigantidas platifrons | reverse complement strand
TCGTTCCCGTCAATGTAAAAGAAATATTCAGTGTCGTTCCCGTCAATGTAAAGGAAATATTAAGTGTCGTTCCCGTCAATGTAAAGGAAATATTTAGTGTCGTTGGTTTCTTAACTTTGTTGGTTGATTGACGACAAATGAAAAGCATATTTCTGAATATATATATACTGATAGTTGAGGTGTAACAGTTAAATGGATTATTGCATTTAAAATATGTATCAGGTTAGCACAGCGGTATAGTGGTTCACCCGATTAGAGGTCTCTAATAATCACTAGCCTTTCCCCAAAAAGAGGTTTAGACAAGTCCCCAACTGCGAGGTGTGTTCAATTTGTACTTATTGTGATAAGATTTACAAGAAGGTACAGTCAAACCTGTATTAAGAGGTCACCTTTGGGACAAAGAAACATAAAGTGGTCTTATAAGACAAGTGACCTCTTAAAAGAGGTTAAATTCAAATGACATTGTATATGATAGCACAAAAGGGTAATATTTTAATACATGTGACTGTTCAATAGAGGTGACCACATGGCAGGTTTGACTGTATACTGTAACTACAGGAGGTCAAGGTGTTTTTTCTCGGGAACTCTGGATCTTTCATTGGGAGATTCAGTGGGAGAATTATTGTATTTAAACATCACTTTTTCTTTCTTAGCTCCTCCACTCCCCCTCTATGCACTTGCCTGAGGTAAATCTCACAAAAAATCTAATCATATCACTTTCAACCTTTACGGGAAGATCGACCTTCATTCCTTGCGCAAAGTCCTTACTTGTCAGTTGTTAAAGGACAATAACTTAATTATTGATTGCTTAATGTCCAGTGACAAATAGTTCATGCATATTCAAGACGGGAACAAGTTCAACAATATATACAAATCACAAAATGAGGAAAGAATGGGACAACTGGGGCAACACTGCTTGACTGTCACTGGAAAGGTATGATAAGTTGGGTCGGGACGAAACATTTTGCTTTTTGTACAGGCAACAATCCGACTACTTTATTTCGAAATCTACAACAGTAATCGTTAACGTGCAAGACATATAACACTCTTAAAACTCGGTACCCACTATGAGTCAAGGTAGCAACGAAAAGATTGAAGATATTACAGGGTAATCAAAAGCCATAATTGGAAGGACAAAAAATACAATGACTAATAAAAAAAACTAACTATTGAGCAATACAAACCCCACTAATACCGGAAGTGAACTCGTGTGCTCTGGAAGGGACACAGTTCCTGTACCATTTGTTATTCTATTAGAGTAGATAAGGGTCATTATCAAAATACACACACTTTTTCCTGTTCATATTTTGGTGACATCAAATATTTTCATTCCCGTTTTGCTTTAGCCTATTAGTTTTTCCTACATTACAATGACATATTCACATAATATGCAGTCGGGAAAACCACCATGAAACAAAATATTTCTAGATATGTACCACCCCCTAATACCATTCAGTCCGTGGTGTTACCAACATAAAATTATTCTTTTTAGGAAAATGAAAAATGATTGTTATGCAAAAAGTGGTTACATACATAATATACAGGGAAATTATGCATAATGTAAGATATTTTCTTTGGAGCACTAGTTTTTTTTTCACAATATTTGGATATGTTGTTGTGGAATTCCATTTAAGCTGCATTATGAAACAAACAAGTTTTCATAATTGTATTTTGTTTCACTTTATATAACGAAAATATGACTTATACATAGTTATCAAAGTCAACTTTATTCAACTATAATATGATTTACTTCAATTATGTCGTTTATCCTTTTTATGAAACAATTTATATGAGGTAACACCATTGACAAGAGGTAACACCACAGATGACAAAAGTAACACCAGGGACATCTTCATGAATGTAAACATTTAATTCAAGAAAAAAACACAACTATCAACCTATATGTGTTGTTTTCTTATTGTTTTCAGTACAATATTCAGTTTTTCAACATATTGGTTTAATGCATGAGCAATATCAGTTTTGTCCATGGTGTTATGAAGATATGTCCCTGGTGTTACCAGGTCTAAAAAGTATACTCCCGCCAGCTTGTTAAACTATATCTTATATGTAAACGACGATGTTTGAACAATTTTTCTGCATAGGTTCAAGAGCATTATTATGTTCTGAATATTACTGTTTATGGAATAATGTGTTTATTCACAATTTTAATGCTAAATGTCTGTGGTGTTACACGATCTTTATGGTAACACCATTGACAGTAACACCACAGAAAACAGGTAAGTATTTTCATGATAAAAGGAAAATAATGTCTCCCTGGCGATATTTTATATGTATATCCAGTGAAGAATACCAAATGCACTGTATTGTGTATTTTTACATTTTGTTCAATTCTAACAAAAAGAAGTAGTGAGATGTACACCATAGACATAAAATTTATATACTATGCCAATCGCACGTACATTTTCGGCTCTACATTAGTTTATGGATCACTTTTGTCTTTGTCGTCTGGATATGTCATGAAACAGGAAATAAGCAACGGGAGAAACTATTTTTGCTTCAAATATGACAAGACAGATAACTCTTACCAGCCTCAATAGGAAGGATAACACCACAGACATGAAAATCTATAACAGCAGGTTTTTGCTAATTTTCTTTTTAAATTTCAATATATATCGAGCAAAAATAATGTTGTTCTATTAGAGTTTTAGGAATAGTTCAAAAATAATATAAAGATCGAATAAAATCATTACATCTGAATAGTACAAATGACCAAAAGTAAGTCATTTTGGAAAAATAACACGTAACACCAAGGACAAAACAGGTCTTCGTGTAGCATGTATAAATTCGCCATTGGACCATTCTGGATTTAGATGGTAAAACTACAGAGAGCTGACGTGCCTTCATGCAAAACATGTTTTCTCCAATCAGTTTGGTTGATATGTGTCTTTTAATTGCGTAATAACATAAAAGTGCGTGTTTTTTGATAATGACCCATAAACGTTGTTTCTTTCCGATACTAGTTAATATATTAAAACGTACTTACTTTTTCTGAGAGGATTTGTTTCAATTCATACGATCCATTTCACATAATCAATTAGTCGTGATTAAGTGCACAACAGAATTTCAACACAAGATGAAATATTACCGTAATCGATTATAATACTTTGTGAATAAGAACTTTATAAAAAGTCATTGCTCTATTGATTAAATTCCTAAAATATAGAACATAAATAAACATGATTTAAGTTTATCACCAACCAGGAAGTAACTAGTAACTAGATATGGAAATTTCCAGCTAAACTATTCATATCAGTGGTGACTGTTATTTAAATCAGTATAAATTTATTGTTGATTTAAATGCTTCAAACATAGAAAAATCGGTTTGAAGCATTTAAATCAACTATTAAATGTTCTATTACATTTTCTATCTGTTTTAGAATATGTGCCAACAAATTTGAACAAAACATATTTTAATGTTCATCATAACATATAGATTAATATAATATCATAATATGTTCTGACTAGACCCGAAATGTTTCTGAGTTATGAATATTTGAAAAATATTTTACTAAAAATAACAACTTTACTTTTCTTGGTACGGAATAAAATGTGGACTTTGCCTCCTATTTTTCAAAAAGCCTGTGAAATACGAAAAGTTATGAAAAGAATGTTTAGACAGTGATGGTCATCAATTCCACCAATATCAACAAAACGAACAAAAAAGTCTATACATTAAAACAATAAATTCCTCGACACTGTCAACTACACAACATTTTTGTGGTAGATTTTTGTGGTAAACACCCGTATTAAACATGATACAATAATATCCGTCTGTATTATTATTTATTTATATGGCTTATTGGATCTCTCGAGAATCTGTACTGATTGGCTTGTGTATATGTTATATGATCATTGTTGTCAATGTGAATCACTGAGAAGTTACTGAATTGAACTGTTAATTCACTGGGTTATCTCAGAACATTTTTTAAATACCTTTTCAAACATTCTTTTCCAATAGACTATTGAAGCATTTTTTTTTAAAGGAGATATAATGTTCGATCATATTAACCAGCCACAACAATTCGACCCACTCCTCCATCAAACCCCCAACATCTAAACATAGAAATGACGATAGCTGTCAGTTAAAATCATTGTCGTCAGTTAGCCGAAGGCACAAATATATGTTGGGACATCAATATATGCATGTAAATGTATTCTATCTTTCAAGAAGGAATACATTTAGTAATTCATTGACAGTTTTCCTAAAATTAACAAAATCAGAAGACCATGCTAAATACTAACTAAAATAGTAGAATACGGTACATTAAATAACCTTGGGTGTGAATTTCATAAATATACCAGTACGCTTAAGAACCCCGATGTTCATAAAATGTTCGGCCTTACCTTGATCATATGGCGATAAATGGTTTCCGAATAAAATTTCTATTCTAAAAAAGAACGGTTATTATATTAGCAACATTTGGAGTAAAATCTATGAGCATAGAGGAGTTTATAGTTCTGGAGTTTCAAATTATTCAGTTCTGAATAAACTTGTGAATTTACATAATTATATTTTTCTTCCTTGAGTCACTTTCTACCACAAATATGTAATCAAGATTTCAGTCACAGATTTCCCGAGTAAGTGTTACACTTATGATGTCACCATACTCAATATACTGATCAAAATTCCCCCTTAACGATACGACCTAATAACTCAAATAGAAAGAAATGATATGGATGAATATGAACATGAGAAACTACCCATCTTTACACTTAAACACAAATTAAAGTCAAGATTGCTGTTCTATATTTCACAGTCTACTTAAACACAAATTAAAGTAAAGATTGTTGTTCTATATTTCACAGTCTGAGTCACAGAGAGGGCTTCATTAATGAGTATAACACATACCCTAACATGAGTGAAACAGTCCCTAATCTGTAGCTGAGCGATAACCTTTACTTCTTATGATAAACTCTATATCTGACCATCTTTGTCATTCTTATGTTATTTCCATGGTGTGGGGTTTTCATCAAGAAAACAAAATACTAGTACTAATGAAGTAGTCTTAAAACTGAATCCATCAACCTTGATTTCTATTTAGATATAATATATTTCTTTTCTATTTTGTCGTGATCTTTAGTGTTTTTGCCGTTTTTCATTATCGAATTGTGGAACTGTTGGTCGTGTATGTCTGCAGTGTATGTACTTCAAGTAAACATGTCTTATTGTTCATTTATTAACAAATGGACGTGACACAACTTTCACATGTGTACACAGTCTGTCTTAGATTAGCGCTATCATTTCTACAGTAATCGGGGATATGTGTGAGATTTCATTTTATTCTGTGGATTCTACGTCATCTTCGGAAGTGTAATGGTCTCCAGTGCTATGACTCGGTTAACCGTAACGGAATATCTGTGTCACAAATGACCCGAGGTATGTACCGCTTGTCGTGATCACAATCCGATGATTTCCCCATTCGTGACTTATCACCGTGTTTGTCACAAGAGTAACACGTCATGAGAATTTCAAACGCATATCTTTGAATACAATTAGCACTTAGCAGAGACAATGTATGTTATAACTTATGAACTTGTTTAATATTCTGGCATATCATTTTTATCTATATACAGAAATGATGTCGCTTTGGTTAATTTGCATATCTAAGATGGCTAACTTGACAGATGTCTGCATTTTTATATGATCTATATGGATATTTTTCCTAATTGCATGAATTTTACAATGAATGACATTTTGTGGTTCAATTTGAATTCCTGAAGTATGAAAGAAATACTATTCCCAGCTTTTAAACTCGAGGTTCCTACACTGAATAGAAAATGATTATTTGTGTATGCACGCAATATCAAAATTGGCTAAATAAATGTTAGAAAATACAGAAGGAGTAATCAAAAATGAACATATACATCAATAAATCTTCTTTGTTTCATAAAACTTTGACAAATTTATAAAGGACATACATAAAAGAAGTGAAAGTTATTCTCAACGTTATATGATTTTTTAAGACATTGGCGATTTTTTTCAACATATTCACTCTTAAAAACTAAAATTTTAAATAAGGTCGAATCTCGATAACACATGTCTAGAACCTAAATTTTTCCTTTGGAATATTATATTAAGATTTAACTTTTAACAAATTATAAACTTTATCTAGACAATTATTTGACTAACGGATTAAATACATGTATCAAACAAATTTATCCCGGAATTAGATATACTTCACGTACTTTATAAATTATCTGTGATAAATACTTATGGAATATTTAATCTTTGATAACAAAGAAAATCTGTCACCAGGCGTCAAACAACAGATCAATCACAATTATTACGTAATCTCATTTCACAGTTCAAAAGTCAATTTCAAATTTACATGTCACAACAAGAAAATGGCCCACAGATAAACAACAGTGTGACATGTATTTTATATACTAGTATACACATTACCATATACATTTTGTAAACAAGAGAGGACAATGGACAATGAGGTTCGTATTTTAATTTAATTTCTTTAAAGTATTAATATTTTTTCATAAACTATACTTTTATTACTCCATGAACGATAGTATTCTGTTCATATACATATAGATATTGGAAATACTTTATCCAAAAATAAAAACTATTATATTTATCAAGGATTTGTAAAGTAATACTATTCAAATCCTTGTATTTAAGCAAAATTCGAAAAATACTATACACAATGAACTAAACCACATCGGTGGTGTAATGGTTAACATGCTCCGGACTCGAATGTGGTAGATCGTAGGTTCTAACCCGGGTAGGATCCACCAGATCTAATCAGAACCCGGGAAGGATCCCACCAGATCTAATCAGAACCCGGGTAGGATCCCACCAGATCTAATCAGACTATAAAATTCGTATTTGTTGCTTTTCATCTATATTTAATCATTGTAATACTTATGCCCCTTGTGGGTCCTTGATTTAGTAAATAAAGTTCTTATTCTTATTCTTATTCATCTAAGCACACAGCGTTAAGGAGAAAGAAGAAAGATTGGTCGGCTTGATTGAGGAGATTCTAGCCTTATTAAATTTTAATAAACAAGAGGCTAAATATGGTCCATGGCAGATCATAGGAGTACACTTTAATCAAATCTGTAAAATATCAAACCCATTTCATTTTTTAGTGCTAACGTCGTATATGGATGTTGGGGGGGGGGNGCTGTTATTGCAAACTATATGAATGTTTTTATTTTTATTGCAGTCTATTACAGAATATGGTAGTTTCCTTATTTGTAACAAACTATTAATGTGCATGCAAATGGTTGTTCCATTTTTACAGACTTTTTTTTACAGATGCTTCTCTTTATATTGCATAGTATTTATATATGGTATTTCATTTTTTTTATTGTAAATTATATATGAATGTTTCAATTATTTTAGCAGATCACGAATCTTTAATTTTTTCATTGGAGATTATGAATGTTTCTATTTCTATTGCAGACTGTGGGGGTTAATATAAGTACCTAAAGGTACCCATAGGGACCCTATAGCTACCCAAAGGGACCATATAGGTATTCAAAATAACAATTTAAATGTCAAATAAACCCTGTAAATTATATAATGTAGTCATACTTTATGTTTGTCAAAATACAAGCGGTCATTTTTGTCCCCTTATTTCTGTTACTTTCTTTGATGTAACTTATTTCTGTTACTTACTTATTTCTGTTACTTTCTTAGAAACATTGAATTTCCACTCAACGTCTGTATTGCAGTTCAGTTTTTTGTCTTTAAAATTAAATAATTTTATAAACAACGGTTTGGTTATGACCGACACATTAATCAATATTTGATCATATTTATTAATGAATACCAATGATTGGCGATGATTGGCTTTTTCGTAGTTCCGCTCAGGTTTTGTAGTCCAAGCCGAGCTTTCGTATACCAAGCACTGTCACGCAGTAACTGTTGTCTTTAAATAAATGATCAAACATTAAACTTATTTACTAATATAACAGATACAATTGCATATAAATGTCACTATATTTTGTTCAGTAGTAATATGTATCCATTTTAGAAGGTCAAGATTCAGGTCATTAAATACACGTCTGAAAAGAGTAAATTTAATATCAAATACACAAATTAATTGCACATTCTTATTCTAATGACAATTACAGTATATGTCATGGTCCCTTTTCATACATTTGGGGTCCCTTTGGGTACATTTTAGGTCCCTTTGGGTAATTATATGGACCGGAATGTGGGTGTTTCATTTTTTTTTTTTATCATAGTCTACATTAAAAAAATTGTTTTTACAGACTATGGGTGTTTCTCATGTTACAATGACAAAGATGCAGAAACTGATAAAATTAGAAATGTACGGAAGAAGACAGCTAACTGTGCTGAATATAAAATTGAACGACATTGATAAAAGATTGAATGTATACAGAGAAAGGGGACCGAAATCGCACCGTTATATTTTGAAACAAAGGCGAAAGGTGACAGAAAATGTGAGAAACATGTATGGTATTTTTGTGAGACGAAAAATGATGGCTGTAGCACGATTAATTATAACAAACTTTTCAAATTCAATGTTTGGAAGAAGTCATTCAACAGAAGCGCAAACTAACAATGGCTTAGAAAACCATGGGTCTTCTGGAAATGATCTCTCTGTAAATGACACTGATTTAGAAAATATGGAGGCTTCTAGAAATGGTGTCTCTATAAATGACAATGATTTAGTAAATGATGATTCTTCTAGAAATGATCTCTTTGTAAATGACAATGATTTAGAAAACCAGAGGTCTTCTAGAAATGGTCTCTCTGTAAATGACAACGAAATATCGATGTTAGATCCTCTGATTGACAATGAATCATTCACACTACAGAACTCTTCGAATATCGAAGATCAGTTGAATAGAAATGCTCTAACCGTAACAAACTCCTCTTTGTTTTTTAACTCAACAACAACCACCGGTGATATTATCAATCTACATTCGTCACAAAATCTGGACGGAGAGAATCCCAATACATAATTATATCATGCTGGAGATATACTGTGAAGGATACACTGGATTGGATTAGTAATTATAGGTGTATGAGGGTTATCTCCTCTTTTCCGGATTTGAAGTAAATGTCCAGTCATTACTACAATCTACAGAGTCGATAGCCTTCGTTTTGAAGCTTAGGACAATGTACACTGTAAAGTATTCACTCGTGTCATTATAAAGCCGAACCTACGGTTACCTGGTATATGTAAAAAAATACTATGTATGCTGTGTCGCACTAATTAAAGATAGGTCTGTTCGACTAGCTGTAAAAAAAAAATAACAATCTACTCTTATATTATGGATTCAGTTTTACTGGATGATGACGTCCTGTGAAAACAACCCGTACGTCAGTGAAACACCTGTTCACATATTGATTATGGGTGTTTCACAGTTTAAGCAAATTATTATTCCGCCAGTTTCTGCAACAAACTTGTCGTTAAAAAACAAACGGAAAGTAACATATTTCACAATGTACATAAAAATGTCCACAACCCAAATAATCCAGTGGTAATAGTTCATAGCTTCAAGCGGAACCATATCAGAAATTAGGGGAGATAACGCGACATTATTACATCCGTTGTATATTCTCATGAATGTCTCTTGAGTCTTGCTGTTGTATATGATCAATAATTGGAAAGAACGGAGGAAATTACTGAAAAAAGCTGTGGACATCCTAACAGTTTACTACTTTAGTGGTACTTTTCAATTTGCATGATTAAATATGGCGAGGTTATATACATGTATATGCTTGTTGCAGAAACTAATAGAACAAACATTAAATGCGGACAGTGATGATTACGTTTTTACTTACATAATATAATAAGCTGAAAAAATACAATCATGTACAATGCCATATAATATAAAATATACATTTTTGTATAATATTAATGTGAACAAGCCTCTGTGATTGGTTCTTTAGAGAGAGTAAAGAGTAAATATTCTAAAACACTGTGTATTGTACCAAGTTGGTAGAGTTGGGATAATATTGCAGATGGAGACAAGCCTGTATTTAATCGTAGTCCAGAACTTGAAATCAAAAAACTTTTATCAGGCATCAAGTTAAAAAACATTCTATTTAGTGCAATGCTGTACGTATACTGACATGACAAGCTGATGTTTCCAGACACCTACCCAGTGTCTTGGGTATCGTTCATTTTTGTCCTGGCATTCCTCCCTACATTAGTCTGTCTGGTAGTCAGATATAGAAAAACATAGCTGATAGTGACAATAAACACCAATAATACTGACAAACACTAACCGTGATCAAGGCAAAGTATATGTATAATTACTTTCCTGTTAATCGAATATTTAATGCCTAAATTCCATGAAATTTATATGTAAATATACAAATGTAGATGTATTAATTATAAACAATTTATTTGTTATTTAGATATATATTTTTTATGTATATACAAGTGTTGCCTGAGGGCAAGTGTGGACACAGAAATGTGCTGTCCAAAAGGCAAGTGTGGATGTCAATATTTCATATTATTTAACTTAAAAAAAATAATAAAATTCATGGACACAGAGGTCCTGGATTTTTTTTAATAAAAAACTATTATGTTGCTGACATTAGGTTTCAGGAAATTGGGTTGTCGTATGTCCATATAATAACTTCAAATATACGTGATATCCATACTCGACGTAGCGATAATTTGTTGTTGACATTTTTCTATATTCAAATAATCCTGGATTATTATTTTTGTTTAAAGTCCGGTCCTGTGTTTTTATTTCAAACTCCTCTCATTTACAAAACCACTGATATTTGTTGAATTTTTAACGCTGATTTAAGCTTTAGTCGCAACAAATATATATTTTTCTCTTTAAACTGTCGAAACATAACATTTATTTAACTGTAAAATCCCCCCCTTTTTTCCCTTTTTGTTCTTGTTTAAATCAATGATCAACAATATTCCAGAATCAAACAAATGAATAAATATAACATAGCATCTTCCCTTTACATTGTCAAGATTCTATATTTATAAACTATTGTCCAAGATAAAAAAATAGACTACACATGCTACTACTCACAGTGACCCGTGACCCAGATTACGTGACGGGTTAAACTGTCGAAACATAACATTTATTATGTAACATTTATTTAACTGTAAAATTCACCCCCTTTTTTCCCTTTTTTCTTGTTTAAATCAATGATCAACAATATTCCAGAATCAAACAAATGAATAAATATAACATAGCATCTTCCCTTTACATTGTCAAGATTCTATATTTATAAACTATTGTCCAAGATAAAAATAGACTACACATGCAATAGACTACATTCTTGTTTAAATCAATGAATGATCAACAATATTCCAGAATCAAACAAATGAATAAATATAACATAGCATCTTCCCTTTACATTGTCAAGATTCTATATTTATAAACTATTGTCCAAGATAAAAATAGACTACACATGCAACTCACAGTGACACGTGACCCGTGACCCAGATTAGCAGGGTTCAGGAATATTTTCTGTATATGGTATATAATTATATGTTAAATGCTTGCTTTGTTTGTTTATTTACTTGATAGATGAAACCACATCGATGGTGTAAGGGTTATCGTGCTCCCCTCGAGTGCGGCAGATCGTGGGTTCGAGCCCCGCTCGAGTCAAACCAAAAACTATGAAATTGGTATTTGCTGCTTCTCCGATAAGCACGCATCATTAATGAGAAAGAGCAAGGACTGTTTGGCTCGAAATCGGGATAAAGTATCCGAGTGTGGCGACATGTCTACCCGCGGACTGTTGTTTCAGTGAGCTAGCACTATAAAAATCCAACAAAGCATGTTGGTCTAGTGCAATGCGGACCTCATCATCATCATCATCATCATCTCATTGAAGACTTCATAAGTTTACAACTTGTGTCTTATCCATTTGTCTTGTTTTGTATGACAATAAGATATGCTTAAAGTATCTCATTGAATATTAACTCGTTCTGATTGTCATAGGTACAAGGGACGGAAATGTTTTGGCAACAGGGCACCAAAGACCATTCTTAGCAAACGTATTGCTCACGAGGAGCTGGTATATGTTCCCTATGGGTCGGGATTTGTAATGTAAATGCCGTAAAAGAAGTTTTCAGTGATATATTAGAGGTACAATCAGGGTACTCATTTATGTCCCGTTTTAACTTGGGCGAGTTGCTTCGCAATTCATTCGCTTCACACAACCAGCGTACAATCATTTCGGAGGGATTGGACGCTGCAACGGTGAAACCAGGTCCAATTTCTTGACTTCGGGAGTAAGTTCTTTTGCTGGGTAACATTATCTTGTTTAATTTGATACCAGCCATGAAGTATTTGGATTCTTGATAGGCGTATTTTGTCAAGTTTTTTTTTTTTGGACGTGCATTTATTTGCTTCATGTTTAAGCAATACGAACAAAGACTGTGTGACTGGAAGTCAGGATTAATTGTCACCTTAGGGAAATTAATTGGCGTTTTTACATCACATCAGACAAGATCATCGTGCGATTAATCTTTATAAATAATAAAAGCAGTCGTGCAAAAAGGAATATCTTATCAAAATTAGACGCCAATTTTAAAATAACTATGCACATGGTATTATTGTACAATTTATACATGTACATGTTTATGCTCTTCAGTGTGATGGGTTTTTTCTTAGCATCTTAAAGGCATACATTCTGTCAGAATTGATTTTTTTTTATATTAAAAGTTTCTAATATTCGATGTTTTATACTAATTGTAGTTGAATTTTTTCATAACATCACACGTAAATAGCTTAGAACGAAGGAAATACGTCGTTGTTTTATTTTCTCGAACCCAGTAAGGAATCCAATGTTTACCCGCGCCATATTCATACGACCTGACAGTGAATTCATCCGAGAGAGCGTTTGCGCATATGCGAAATTGTTTGTTGATGAAGAAAGCACAAGGCACAAATGGAATCGTCGAAGAACGAAAACATTGACGGATTCTATACGAAAACGACACAAAAAGGAGGATTCAGCAAGATTTGCGTACAAAAAAAGAAAAAAAAAAGATGTGATACCGACCTACTCCATTTTTCAACACGTACATGTAAGCATAATATTAGTGTCTTTTTTCGGCAGAATCATATTTGACAGTAGAATTGTATCGTAGTTTTTTTATATATTGTTATTTTAGGAGAAAACGCTAGGTGATATCTCTTTTAAATTAGAGACTAAAATAATGAACTTCCTGTCTGTTTTTTTTTCTAAAAAAATATAATCAAGACAACTCAAGTGTTGTCAATAATATGCAATACAATTTGTTTACAATTTTTTCTTTATCGGGTCCCTTTGCAGAGTTTGGGTTTGTTTTTATTGATTTCATCACATATTTCCGATTTTAAGTGTCATTCTTACTTAATACCATTATATAATATTAACTGATTACACCGAGATCCAATTTCATATACATGTATATATATTTCTTAAATTATATTAATTCTAACGAATTTACATGTAACATGCTTCCTGGTTATTTATAGCAGTTATCAGTATTCGGCAAACTTCGGAAAAGCAGCCGACTTATAATTAGGTCGTGTTAATGGCGATTTTACCAACAGACATTCGAATTATTTTCACTAATTACAACATATTTTTTAAACCTGGCTTCTTGTTCAGAACATTTTATTAGTATAAAACATCGAATATTGGCAACTTGTAATATAAACAAAAAAATTAAATTCTGACAGCCTGTATGCCTTTATAGGTGAATACAATGTATTAGCAAATATACTTTTCTTTTGAAAATACTTAATTCAAAAAACAAATGACAAAAATGTGTAGAAATGTTTTTTTCATTGTAATTTCTGATTAACATTCTTCAACAATGTTTTGTAATGGGTTAGTCGGGTTACAAAGAACAAAGCAAATCGAATGAAATCTATGGATTTTGTGCTGCTCTGTCATGTTACATAATCATCTACCAGATGTCCACAATATATACAACTAACATGCAATGTTGAAACAACTCTAGAAAATATCGATGTTTCCGTCTTCATTGCAACAATATTTTTTTCTGCTGGGAAACGCATAAATCATAGCCCACATGCTTGTGTATAATTGTTAATGGTTGTTTGTTTTTAGCTGCGTATATTTATTCATTACTCATAATTGTATGTTTGAAGCTCTCCATTTGTCCATGGTTATTGTATATGATAGATATTCTCCCGTTTGCTCATTAATGTATCAATACAAAAAAATTAATTATGTTATTAAAAATGTTGAACTCATCGTACTGCGTCATTCGTGAAATAAAATGCCTGAAAATCTAAGCTGATCGTATTAATACCTTGCACGACTCTAAGCATTATTTTACGGATCTTGTGCGAAATTGAGATTGACAGGCACCTTGATCAAATATCTTGTCAACCACAGATATACTCTTTACACTTAATAAGATTATGTATTACTAATACCATTGTGCTAGGTACCGATTGCTGCGTCAATTTCCAGTTTTGTAACAATAAATACGATACCATAGTAAAAATTAGATACCATTCAATATCAGCTGACAAGAACCAGAACCATTGAATGTCATCAAATAACTTGATATGATAATTTACACTCGGAATTCATATCTTGAATACCAGGAGAAAACTACCAACCTGCCGTAAGTCACTGACAAACTTTATTACATACGGGAATGTTGTATCGAGTACACCTCGCCTGAGCGGGGTTTGAACTCACAACAGTAGTGGTGATAGGCACTGATTGGTTATGTAGTTGTAAATCCAACTACCATACGATCCCGACCAAGGCGGCCCCTATATATATATATATATTATACTTTATGCAAATTTCTAGACTATTGATACAATGTCATTGGTCGATTAGAAAATGGTATTTTTCACTAATTTTACGAAGCTCCACCTTCGTATCAATACCAAATCCTGTAGCTCCGCCTCCTTCTAGCAACGGGTGGTATTCTGTGTTGGCAACGGGTGTTATTGCAATACCACCCTCCGGACCGGAAACAGTCCATTCCGTCAAAGTTTTTAATTTAGTTTTACAAATAAATAAACAAACAGACGACAGTACGCTCTTGGACATTCAGACCACATTAACATGGCTTTTGCCGATATAACCGAAGATAATATTCAGGATTTGTTGACAAACAAGGAGAGTAAGGAAACGAAGAGACAAGTGGACCGGGCTGTAAGGATATTTTGTAACTTTTTGTTAAATGACAATGTGACGATCAAGTTGGAAAGTTTGTCCAACTCTGAACTATTTTTAATGAACATTTGAGAACATTACACCATTGTTACAGTTGTTTTTGTTTCCTTGTTAATTAAAAGTTTATTAAATTAGATATTGTAATTTAGTTCTTAGACAATTACCTTAAATCAGTATTAAAACAACACACACCATTGACACTGTAATACCAGAGCATTCAGTATAATATAAAACATGCTGCCTTTAGTTTCGGGTGTTACACCCTCAATTAAAAGCAGTATGTTTATAATATAATGCATCAGTATCTGAATATCTACTAATATCAAAATATGCCACACTGCCAATCAAGGAAGACAAACCGCATCGGTGGTGTCTCGCCTCGGGTATGGTAGATCGTGGGTTCTTGCCCTGGTCGGATCAAAGCAGACTATGAAATTGGTATTTGTTGTGTCTCCGCTGAGCACGCAGCATTAAGGAGAAAGAGGAAAGACTGGATAATGTGAGTAGAAGTACGGTAGTCTAGTTCTGTAATTTCATTGGTCGAAAGAGTCACGTGACCACAATGTCGTCACAAATATGCATATGACTATTAACAAACAATAAAAATGTTATATTCTGCAATCTGATTGGCTAACATCAAAGGACAAAATTTAAGTACCCTGTAAAGCTCATTACGTATGCATATATTATTAAACCTCGCGGTCGTTATACTTGCCAACGAGATTATAGAAGACTATCACATCTTACTCTAGTTTTCCTAATGATCGATGTTTAGAAATTGGGCAGTCATTATTTAGTTTGGAACAGAATATTCAAATACAAGGTAAGATAATTAATGTATCATTGCTCATTGTTGAAGTCCTAATGCTGACTTCAAGAAGAAGCCGAACAACAATAAAAACGTTGTTACATTGCTTTGTTTACCATGTATTAATTAAGACTTTGTCTCATATACATTTACTCCATAACCCTTCATTTTTCATCGATCTCATTGGTAGAGTATCGTCTATCCAGAATGACCAACCCCTTTTTTATTTTGCTATTTTATTACTACCTCACAATCTGAATCGCATTTCGTTGTTATATTTATTTGATAGTTCAGCTATCTCGCGAAACCACTTGATTTATGCACTGAAAGTACTTTATTTTAGACAATAAAGGTAGAAGTATACAAATTAGAACACTGCAAGACAAATTGATGTCAATTATTTTATAAATTTTCAATATACACTTTCAGATATTGATATGTTATTCAACTTATTAAAATCAAAAATAAAGTTTAAATTTTTACAAATATTTACAAGTCTATAATAGACAACACCAAACAACCAGATATTGTATTTATAAAAATTAGGAACACTATGACGTGTACCAATAAGGTATGGAGCTGATATCACATGACTCAACTCATGTAATAAAGTACTAATTAAATGAAAGGGACCCTCTATAACATTTTGATTAAAAAATATTGTCGCATCATGAAAATTATTACTATAAAGAGTCCTTGCACATTTATCGAAACCAATATGATTGGTAATTTTTATATTTAAATTATGAACATATATGTATCGATTAGATATTATAGATAAAATACACATTAAAACATTCATGATTATATGGTTCATATTATATACAGAGTTATCAAAATAAGCACTATCACCATCGTCTCTCTCCACCACTTCCAAATTAATTCCCAGTCTCATCTCCACCGTGCCACCACTACCCTCCTCCTCCTGTTCCTCCTGTTCCTCCGGTGAAACAAAATACGTTTGGCCGAAATATCCTTCACCAAAATATTCTCTATTTTTACATCACCATTACCATCGCTACATAAATTTCTTCACAATACTTAGCATCCACCAATACATACAAAAAAATGTGTCACATCGAGTCATACCTGTATTGGTATTTCTTTTGTTAGATATATTTAATCCTTTAAATATTGAACTATTGTATCTTTTTGAGCTATGAAAGTGACATAACATACACGCAAACATACAATACACTTTTCATTGCATTCAAGGAGACATCACTTGAATTACGACTCTTTCTTGACACTTGAAAATGGTCCTCATTGTTATCTTTGGTGTACCATTAAACGTTTCTGGAAATTGTCATTGACCAAAACAAGTACAGGAAATACAATATATTGCGTTGTAGAAGTTCACATTCATCAATGACTTGGCCGAATATGTCACATCAAATGCACGACTATTCGCTGATGATTGTCTCCTCTATCGTGTGATTAACAACAACAGTGACCAGCATCAATTACAAAACGACCTACAACAACTAGAAATATGGGAGAAAAAAATGGCAGATGCAGTTCAATGCAGATAAATGTTTTACCATCCACTTAACCAAAAAAAGGAAAACAGCTGAATTCAACTACTCTCTACACAACCACGTACTAGTGGTTACTAAAGACAGAAAATACCTTGGCGTTACATTCAGCTCAGACTTAAGTTGGACCAGCCACACCAACAACATATCAGCAAAAGGCAATCGTACCATCGGTTTCCTAAGGCGCAATATATATTCCTGCCCAAAAGAAGTGAAAGCAGCCGCATTCACAATTTTGGTACGACTATCTATTGAATATGGGACCTTTATACCCGGAGCAACATACACCAACTAGAGGCAATATATAATACACAATTTATATAGCGCTATATATAATAGATAAAAAATTACTCTAAGCGCAATACAAAGGAGAACTGCAAGATTTGTATATAACAACTTTTATGCTAGAAAACCTGGAGTAGCTACATCAATTATCTTCAGGTTACAGTGGAAGTCACTAGAACAGAACAACGAAGAGCCAAAGCAAGAGCAACATTCATGTACATTATAGTTAACAAAAGGTTACATTTTTGCGGTGGTCATCTTCTTTTAAGACCAAAGAACTAAATGTTGCTTCAAAACCAAAGAGGAAAACTGATCCGGAAACAACACCCTAATGTAAGAAGCCAAACACATCGACTTAAGAAAAAGACAAAAAGGTACACTTTGTCATATATAATTATAGATGGTTTCATAATTAGTGTTATCGAGAAATGAGTTGAGCAGAATTTAAGTAACGAGTCAGCTATTTTAGATTGCGCACAATCGGTTCATTTGTGATTCATTTTTACGAGAATTATTTATTTGAAACTTGTCAAGTTATTAACTAAATTTGTCAATTATTTTTGCTCGTCTAATGTTATTTCTTTAATGAAGCTGGTCATTCAAAACAAGTACATGCATTTTAAAGCTACATTATATTTTGTCATTCCCATATAGGTTACAAACTTTACTAACAGTGTATTCAGTTGGTTTGCAAATTTTATAAAGTATATGTAAATATGTCTGATATTAGAATATTGATGACCCTTGTAAGCCGTTGAAGCACATCACTTTTGCTGGCAGAATATGTATACGGTGTATTGGGTTAAAAAAGGAGCAGTATTTTGGTAAATTAAGATGACACACGAACATAAAATTCAAAATGAGGTCGCCTCCCAGCTTTTAAATGAGTCAAAGTTAACTATACAAGGCAAGTTACATAGCTGGACACTTCAACAGGTTTTTGTTTTCAGTTAGGAAGTGAATCAATCATAAATGTGCTTGGGTTGAGATTTTTGTAGATTTTCTTTTGTTTACCTCTCCTATGATTTTCAAAACTATGATGTCTCTTTGTTTTTTGTCTTCTTAGAAAGTAAATGTGATCAAGTTTATGCTAAGTTAAAATAAAATGGCTCAAAAGCAAAATTTACATTAAATTGCATAAGATGTTTGCATAAAGCGTCGTATAAACGTTAAGCTATGAAGTATTGTAGCTTGCAGACTGAATGTGCACTTATCAGAGATGTACAGATTCTTAATTTCATAGAAATACAATGTACAATGACAGATAACGGGGAATCACCTGAATACACACAATGGTTCTTGAACAATAAGATAGTACTGTGGGAGATTCAATTCAATGACGAAAACAGTTTGTTTTTAATTTGACTGCTTTTGTCATATTTTCTTACATTGTTTAACATTTTTTAGGGGGGGTATTTTCTATATTCTTACCAATGTAGAGGAATTTTTGCAAAGAAAAAAAAAATGGAAACACAATTTATTTTTAAGCGGGGGATCACAAACACGTTCATCGCTTAATGTTTTGATTTTAGCTGTACGCAAGAGACATTAATTACGAAATGACCAACTTCAACAACGCAATATATTGTATTTCCTGTACTTGTTTTGGTCAATGACAATTTCCAGAACCGTTTAATGGTACACCAAAGATAACACTGAGGACCATTTTCAAGTGTCAAGAAAGTGTCGTAATTCCAGTGATGTCTCCTTGAATGCAATGAAAAGTGTATTGTATGTTTGCGTGTATGTTATGTCACTTTCATAGCTCAAAAAGATACAATAGTTCAATATTTAAAGGATTAAATATATCTAACAAAAGAAATACCAATACAGGTATGACTCGATGTGACACATTTGTTGTAGATATTGGTAGATGTTAAGTATTGTGAAGAAAATTTATGTAGCGGTGGTAATGGTGATGTAAAACTACAGAATATTTTGGTGAAGAATCATATCGACCAAACGTATTTTGATTTACTGGAGGAGGAGGGGAGGAGGAGGAGGAACAGGAGGATCAGGAGGAGGAGGAGTGGTGGCACGGTGGAGATGAGACTGGGAATTAATTTGGAAGTGGTGGAGAGAGACGATGGTAATAGTGCTTATTTTCATAACTCTGTATATAATATGAACCATATAATCATGAATGTTTTAATGTGTATTTTATCTATAATATATAATCGATACATATATGTTCATAATTTAAATATAAAATTTTCCAATCATATTGGTTTCGATAAATGTGCAAGGACTGTTTTAGTAATAAGTTTCATGATGCAACAATATTTTTTAATCAAAATGTTATAGAGGGTCCCTTTCATTTAATTAGTACTTTATTACATGAGTTGAGTCATGTGATATCAGCTCCATACCTTATTGGTACACGTCATAGTGTTCCTAATTTTTATAAATACAATATCTGGTTGTTTGGTGTTGTCTATTATAGACTTGTAAATATTTGTAAAAATTTAAACTTTACTTTTGATTTTAATAAGTTGAATAACATATCAATATCTGAAAGTGTTTATTGAAAATTTATAAAATAATTGACATCAATTTGTCTTGCAGTGTTCTAATTTGTATACTTCTACCTTTATTGTCTAAAATAAAGTACTTTCAGTGCATAAATCAAGTGGTTTCGCGAGATAGCTAAACTGTCAATCACACTAGCCATTATTTTGATAACTCTGTATATAATATGAACCATATAGTAAAGGAATATTTGAAATTGTTGAACAGGTTATACGATATAACCTGGTTTGGGTCTGTTTACGCTTTACCCAAACCAGGTTATGCAAGTATAACCTGTTCAACAATTTCAAATATTCCTTATAATTTAATTTTTACAACAAAATTTATTGATTCCTCGATTTTAATTACGATTATTTCATGTGACTATTTGAATTTGTCGTTGGCGGATGAACATGTTGGTGACGTCACAGTACCAAGAGAGGTTATCGAGTATAACCAACATTTTCTCCAGGCGGATTAGCCAATCAGATTGAAATATTAAAATCAAATCAAATTATTCATGAATGTTTTTAATGTTTATATTATCCATAATATCTAATAGATACATATACATTCATAATTTAAATATAAATTTAATAAGCACTTTATTACACGAGTTGAGTCATGTGATATCAGTTCCACGTATTATTGGTACAAGTCATACTATTCATAATTTTTATAAATGCAATATCCGGTTATTTGGAGTTATCTATTATAGACTTGTAAATATTTAAACTTTACTTTTGATTTTAATAATCTAAATAGCATATCAATATCTGAAAGTGTATATTGAAAATCTATAAAATAATTGACATCAAATTGTCTTGCAGTGTTCTAATTTGTATACTTCTACCTTTATTGTCTAAAATAGAGTACTTTCAGTGCATAAATCAAGTGGTTTTGCGAGATAGCTGAACTATCAAATAAATATAACAACGAAATACGATTCAGATTGTGAGGTAGTAATAAAATAGGAAAATGAAAAAAGAGGTTGGTCATTCTGGATAGACGTGACTCTACCAATGAGATCGATGAAAAATGAAAGGTTATGGAGTAAATGTATAGGAGACAAAGTCTCAATTAATACATGGTAAACAAAGCAATGGAACAACGCTTTTATTGTTGTTCTTCTTCTTGAAGTCATCATTAGGCCTTCAACAATGAGCAATGATGCATTAATTATCTTACCTTGTATTTGAATATTCGGTACTAGAGTAAGATGTGATAGTCTTCTATACTTTAAACATATTTATTGTCAAACAAATACAGACAATGGATCAGACACAAGTTATAAACTTACGAGGTCTTCTCCGTTACATATAAATCATTAATTAGACCATATATTACAAAAACAGAACATTATTTCATTCATAATTATTTGAGAAAAATTACATAGTATTGCAAGATATATTGTGATTGATATTGAGTCGCTGCCGTCAGATGAGATAAAAGTACATAAACATTAGACAAATCTTTTAGTGTCTAGTATGTATCTGTGAACAGTTGTGAAAAGTGGGCAGTTAACATCATGTGCAAAATCTGAATTTCCATACAATATATTGTTAATGGATATATCTAACCCGAGATCTCTAATATTGTTCAACATAACATTTCTCTGATTAACAAATAATTTACAGTGCAAGAAGTAGTGTTCATTGTTTTCCACATAATTGTTGCAGTTACAGTAACAAGAATCTATCAGATTACATCTAAAAAGGTCACCTTTTAAGCTACTACAATTTTGCCTTAAACGAGTATGTAGAATATTTGTCAGACGTGAACCAAGCGAAAAATATTTAGGAGGCTTTACTGGATTGTTGTAGTAAGTCTTTAATCTAGATTTGAGTATGCAATTACTAGGTGAATCTCTGATATATTGGGGTAAATTATTCCAGAGATGAATAGTGGCTGAAAAAAATGAATTTTGATATAGGGTAAGACGACACCGTGGAATAGTGAAATTATTTGAATTTCGTCGTAAATTGTAGTTGTTTGCCTGGTTGACAGTCCGCTGCGGCAGCAAATCACTTAAATAACCGGCGGTATCACCCTTGACTATATTATAAAAAAGTGACAACTTCCTGATTTTGCGTCTGGTATTAAGTTTCTCCCACCCGGTTTCTGCATATAAAGAAGACACACTTGCATAAGCCGTCAGACCTGTGACGATTCTAGCAGCTTCAAGTTGAAGTTGCTCAAGTCTGACGGCATCGGCAACTGTACAACTGTCCCAAACTTCACAGGAATATTCAAGAAGTGGCCTAATGAAGGTCATGTAAATGTTTTCTAAAAAGTGTCTAGACACCTTAAATTTGATGTTACGCAGAACGGCTATCTGTCTGGATGCTTTGACAACAACATTATTAATATGTTTAGACCATTTACCATCAGCACTGAGAGTAACACCAAGATGTTTGTGAGCAACAACAGGTTTGATTTTAATATTATCTGTATAGAAGTATAAATCAACTGGAGAGGGCCTGGTACTGAAGTACATTATTTCTGTTTTTTCGGGATTTAGTTTGACGAGCCATTGTTTCGTCCAATTCGTAATATTATTTAAATCAATGTTAACCATAGAACGCAGATGATTAATTTCGAATGCTCTTGTAAATATTTAAACTTTACGTTTGATTTTAATAATCGAAATAACATATCAATATCTGAAAGTGTATATTGAAAATCTATAAAATAATTTACATAAAATTGTCTTGCAGTGTTCTAATTTGTGTACTTCTACCTTTATTGTCTAAAATAGAGTACTTTCAGTACATAAATCAAGTGGTTTTGCGAGATAGCTGAACTATCAAATAAATATAACAACGAAATGCGATTCAGATTGTGAGGTAGTAATAAAATACGAAAATAAAAAGAGGTTGGTCATTCTGGATAGACGCGACTCTACCAATGTGATCGATGAAAAATGAAGGGTTATGGAGTAAATGTATATGAGACAAAGTCTCAATTAATACATGGTAAACAAAGCAATGGAACAACGCTTTTATTGTTGTTCTTCTTCTTGAAGCCATCATTAGGCCTTCAACAATGAGCAATGATGCATTAATTATCTTACCTTGTATTTGAATATTCGGTTGCAAACTAAATAATGACTGTCCAATTTCTAAACGTCGATCATTAGGAAAACTAGAGTAAGATGTGATAGTCTTCTATAATCTCGTTGGCAAATATAACGACCGCGAGGTTTAAAAATATATGCATACGTAATGAGCTTTACTGGGTACTTAAATTTGGGTCGGAGTTTCTTCAAACACTTGTTAAAGATAAGAAGATTCATGAAGCTAGAGCCTTTAATTTCACATACAGGTATATTGATGACGTTTTATCTATCAATAATTCTAGATTTGCAGAATTTTTTCCATTGATATATCCTCCAGAACTGGAAATTAAAGAGACCACAGATACAGCTTCATCAGCATCATTTTTGGACTTATGCCTTGAATTTGACGACAGTGGTCAATTCAGTACTAAAATTTATGATAAACGAGACGACTTCAATTTTAAAATCATAAATTTTCCTAATATGTGCAGCAATATACCAGCTTCTCCTGCATATGGTGTTTACATCTCGCAATTGATTCGTTATGCAAGAGCCAGTAGCAATTATTCTGATTTCTTGAAGCGTCATCTTTGTCTGAAAAACAGGCTACTGGACCAGGACTATAAAAAGATTCGCCTTATTCGATCTCTTAAAAAGTTTATATTCCGATATCAAGATCTTGTCGAAATATATTCTGTCTCTGCAGATACAATAGTAAAAGATACATTTTCATATAGTGAAAATGTATAAAGATAAGGTTTTCAACCCGCGAACGTATGAAAACAATCTTCTTAAAGGCATAAACTGTTAGTTATTTATTTAAAAACAATTATGCAGATGAGAGAAAATTATTTAAAATTGCTATATATAACCAAACATAATGTTAATATGTCTGACAGCAGCGACACCTGACGCTGAAAAAATCGTGAATCCTTACAAACAAGTACGCAAATATATTTGTCCATTTACATCATTTTAAACAGTAATCGTGTTGCATTGTCACATATTTTACTCTTATAAACATTTTAATGTACATCCATAATATGTTGATTGTAGAAATTCGATATTTAATGACAATAAAAAATACGTTTCCGGTTTGATTGAAAAAAAAAAACTATGGAGCTCCAGTTTAACAATAACATAGCCAAATATTCTGCTTTTCTATGTTTTTTCAGATATAAGACAAATTAAATTAAAAATTGCATTTTTTTTATTTTTTTTGTGACTTTACAAATGATTTCCATATTGAAAAACCTAAAATAATAGTATATAACATGTATTACAATCTTTTTAGTGGGGTTCGTATTACTCAATCTTTAAATTTCTGTGTATATGTTTTTGTCCTTTTTCATTTGGCCTTTGCATTGTCTGTCCTTCTTAGCTCTACGGCTTCTTCAAACTCTTATGAATATCATAGTCTCCAAATGTTGAGCAAATTTGACTTTCCAGTAACAAATTTGATACTCCAAAATATTAATTTGATCCTAAATTTCATTTCAAAGATGTCATAAAAAGTTATGGTTACAAAAGATTTAATTACGTAAAGTAAGTAAGTAAGTATTTATAAGTAAGTAAATTTTATTTAAAGTCGGTAAATATATATACAAATCAACATGACAAACATGAGCTCTGAAGAACTCTTTGACCGACTGATATTTTAAAACAAAACAGCAAAAGTATAACAAAACAAACACATACAGATTTGTGGTCGTCATCACAATCTGATTGACTGTTACTAAATATCAATATCTCAAATGACAATGTATCTTTTACTTTTTACGTAGACTTTTTCTTTGCTCTATCACTGTTAAGACTTTAGCCAATCTTGACTGTGTGAGTAAGTAATACGGCGGTGTCTTATAAGAAGCAAAAACTGCTTATCCTGCGGGAGCACCTGGGTCACTCCGGTTTTTTTTTTTTTTTTTTTTTT
>MJUT01014672.1:53054-71949 GCA_002080005.1 Gigantidas platifrons | reverse complement strand
TTTTTTTTTTTTTTTTTTTTAGTGAGGTCCGTGAGTTTTATGTGTTGCCCTTGTATGGGTCTTCACCTCCAATTGTTTGTAATGTAGGGGGTCTCTTGTCGTATTGTGTTGTTTGTGTTTGTTTGCTATAGTGATGTCTAACATTTTGTCCTATCTTATGTAATTATGCTCTAGGTTCCGTGTTGTGATGTCCACCACGATTTCCGCATGAAAGCGATCTTCGGTCATTACCTCCTTGTTTGGGTCCCCCCTTGTTTGTGGGAGGTCTCATGTCTTATTTATGTTATTATTTCTGTTTGTCGCGTATAGTGAGGTCCAATACGCATTGGCAATAGACAATAGACAATAGATTTATTAGCACAAACACAGTTACAGTAACTGACAAAGGCCCAATATAAAAAGGAGATACCGATTCATGAGCAACATGGCGGGTGTCTTATAAGGGGCATGAACTGCTTATCCTTTGTGAGCACCTGGGTTGACCTCCGGTTTTTATGGGGTCTGCGTTCCTCATCTTTTCAGTTTTCTGTGTTGTGTGTGTGTGATTTTTTTTTCTTTATTTGTTATACCCCTCGCAAACAAAGTTTGGGGGGTATATAGGTTTCACCCTGTCTGTCTGTCCGTTTGTCCGTCTGTCCGTCTGTCTGTCCGCATAGAGGGTACATGGTTTGTCCGTGCAACTCCTCCTACAGTTTTTCTGCTAGGAAGTTTTTATTTTGCAGATCATTTGTACATATATCAAAGATGTGCATGTGGTAAGGATTTTGATTTTTGTGCATTTTTACCAAAACTATAGATTGTTGAACTTAGTCATTTTTTGGTGAATTTGGCAAAAAAAGTACATGGTTTGTCCGTGCAACTCCTCCTAAAGTTGTTACGCTAGGAAGTTTTTATTTTGCAGATCATTTGTACATATATCAAAGATGTGCATGTAGTAAGGATTTTGATCTTTATGCATTTTTACTAAAAATATAGATTGTTGAGCTTAGCCATTTTCGTGTGAATATGGCAAAAAGGGTACATGGTTTGTTTGCCCAACTCCTCCTACAGTTTGTAAGTTAGGAAGTTTTTACATTGCAGAACATTTGTACTCATATCAAAGATGTGCATGTTTTCAGGATTTTGATTTTCATGAATTTTACCAAAAAATATAGATTGTTGAACTTAGTTATTTTTTTTTATTTGTGAATTTGGCTGAAAGGGTACATGGTTTGTCCGTTGCAACTCCTCTTACAGCTTTTATGCTACGACGTTTTTATTTTTGTTGAATGTGTTAAACATTATAATTTGACAAATAATATATTTTCCGTGTAGACTTAGTTTTCAATAATCTTGGACACAGTCAGAGTGAAGCGGGGGGTATTAGTCCCGCTATGCGGACAGTTCTAGTTTTCGTCGTGTGTCTTGTGCATTCCATGTTGTCATTGTCTCTGATTGGCCCTTCTTTTTTCTAACGTTTATTTGGAACATGGCGATGCTTCCTATGCAGTCACTGCGGTTCACATCTGTTGACATTCTTCCATAGAAAAATCTTTCTTTGAAACTCTGTTGTCCACAACTACTAGTATTCCAAATTGATATTTTTCAAGTAGTTCAAGAATATTCATTAAAGATTATATATAACCTGAGGCATTTGCCAATACAAAATTCGTGTGACTATTTTCATGTAACTTTCGTGAATTTCGTCGGTGTATAATTATCGCCAGGTATCTGTTTTTATTTTCGTAACCTTTTCTCCAAGAAACAAATTCTAAAGAATGTTATTTGGTATTATGTAAGCAATATACGACCACCCGTGACGATGTGACAAGGATTGCATCAATGTATGTGTAAATCTAACAATATCTGCAGATATTGAAATAATTTAAATTGTTCGAAGTGCATGACTTTCAGTTGACGTGTGTCACCTCGCCTTTAAAGAAAAATGTATATCTCCAGACAATAGGATAATTCTACATTCCTAAAATATTTGGTCATAACTCTGAGTAAAAGTTATAAATTTATTATTTCATTGATACTACTTTGTACATATTTCATACATTTTATCCCTGTTCAGACAAACGTAAACTTCAGTTATCTGAAGCCTTCAGTATTTATCATAAACTCTTTTTTTTCCCCAATATTTCTTGTCCTTTAATAAGCGTAATATCCCCAATATCAAAATCACATCAGTCTTTATAACCACAACATTTACTGGAGTCGTGATCAGGACAACTTATTTGTATTGTTATTTATCAGAGTGATGCAATTATTTACAGAATATGTAAAAATAGGAAATCATAAAAAAAATATAACTTGATAATTTTGGAAATATATTAATTTTTGCGTGAAAAAAAAAGTGATTTTTTTTAGTAAATGATTTTCAACTGGTTTGAAGGTAGTGAAATAGGATTATACTGTGGTGAAATTACGATTGTCTTGGTGAAAAGGGGTATAGTGTTAAATGTAATCAATTCATTGCACAATCATTTATAACCAAGTGATTTCAAACCAATGCACAATTGTTAAAGAAATATTGAGGATATGCAATTGACTTTTTGATGATGATTAATTAGAAAAGTTTGAAAACTTAGTACATGTATTTGACCAACAAACGGACCACAGATTAAAGCGTCCGAATATGACATACGTTTGTTATGATGCTATTCGACCTGTACAATTCATTAGATGCTCACTTAAACTGGTATCTTACCACTCCAACAGGAGATGGCTATGTAAGACCTATGTCTATGCCATGGGTACCGTAAGAGGTTTCAACTCACGAGGTCTTGCAAAGATTGCGTTTCCTACCTTAATTTGATTAACAGAAGCTTCAGGTTTTTGCTCAGAAAGACTAGAGAAATATTTTTGACAATCAATGTGAATACATCATCAAGAAAATCATGCTGACCTTTCGGAGCATCTGATGCCTCCTTTTTGATTCAGAGTTAATGGTGCTTATGTGCGTTCTTATGGTGTTTTGATGTTTGATAAGTGTATGCTGTGTTTTATCCTGCCATTCACTGATCTTGAGTACTAATTAAGGAGTCAAATAAACTTCAATGTTATTTATCCATGGACCTAATAAATATTGTATGGTACCTCATTCATGTAGAGCGACAATAAGAAACGGTATGAGTAAACGCTCGCCTTTCTACCTGTTTCTAAATTTCGTATTAAATGTATATAAATTTTTTATTTTCCGACTATATACCTATATCTGAGTCCTATGGTTTCGTAGTAGTTGACTTAAAAAATGATTAGCGGTGAAATTTGTGGAAATAGTAAAGACCCAGCGTTACCAACGGATCGAACTGCATATTGAACTTTCACCATTGATTTGTCATACATGATCTGTTGATAATTATATGGTGTCATATTACTTATTTCTAAGGCTACAGACGAAGTTAATCCTTCTTATTTAAGCCCAACTTCATTCAGCATAATGTGCACTTTGACTTTAATAAAACAGGCGTGACCATTTAAACATTGTGCGGTGAAATCATCTAAAGTTGAGAATATAATATTATCACAGTATTAAGCCTTTTTCCCACAAAAATTTTAGTTTTTGGCACAAATTATATGCCATTATTTTCTAAAACGTGTTTTATCATTTAATTAATTCAAATAGTTTACTAGTATTTATTTAAGCATTTTACTAACTCAATATGTGTCCCATCAAGACAAGAAAAAAAGTACACAATTTTTTGCATTTTGTCATAAAATCTACAATTTTTATCTCAAAATTTCTTCCATTTTAATATGAAAGTGTGATTTTCTTCACTCTAATTATTTCAAAATAACCTTTGAGCAAACTTTTAACAAATTTATATGACTGTTATCTCACCGGTTTGGAAAATAATTACTTTTTCCAGTTTTCCTCACTTTTTCAATAAAAAATATAGATTTTGCCCCAAAATAAACTTGACTATAACATAATTCTATTTTTTTCAATTCTAATACTTAACATGACTGTTCAACTACATATTTGTTAATCTATGCTAATTGTTATCATTGTGGTATTAAAAATAAAATATTTTTCCAGTTTTCAGCGATTTTATATGAAAAACAGATTTTGCCAAAATTTACCATTTTTCACCAATGCAATCGTGGTAGACTTTTAGTATGTGATTTGTAATGGTTTTCTGGTGTTAAAACAAGTGCAATACTTTCTGTTGCAATTTTGTTGATGTTTTGCTATTTTAGCGATAGATTGACTGGACACGGTCGTAATTAAAATACTTCATAGGACTCATAGTTGATGGTGATGGTTCAGGAGATATATTAGATACTGAGTTTGGTACTGTTTGACTGCTATTTTGCCTGGGTTTTTTTCAGTATTGTTGTAAATGCTGTTTTAGTGACAACGGGAACCTTTGAACCGTAACGGAAGCGAGAGATTGGCGCCGTAAAATCTGATTCAATCCACCATTTCTTTAGAAATGCCTGTACAGTACCAAGTCAGGACCATTGCGGTTTTCCAGTTTCCCGGTTGTTGACTGATTTTGTCTGTTTATTGATTTATGAGTTTTGAATTTCCCTTTGTAAGATTGCTCTGTGTTCGGTAATTTTGTTATTACCCTTATTTGTCCTTTGATGTGGTTTGCTTGTTTAATCGGGACTGTCAACATTTTATTGCCCATAAAAATGTGGGGTGATTCCCCATGGGATACATGGTTGCGCTGAGTTTTCTGTCTTTGATTTGTCAATCATTTTGATAATTTTATTGCTATGTTGTGTGTTCATTTGCATAATTTTATTGTTTTATTATTACTTTATTACATTATAAAATTTAGAGAAATTCGTTGCCAGACGAGGACATGACATTGATTGATGAACTTTGCGGTTTTTTATGGCAGTACTTACTTTTTTGGTCTTTGATCTGTCAATCATTTTGACATCTTTATTGTTGTGTCGTGTCTTCATTTGCATGATTTTATTGCTTTCGTCATAGGTACATGACAGATGATTGATGGGGGTGGTCACGAGATTTTGTCAGCCAATCAAATTGCAGAATATAACATTTTTATTGTTTGTTATTAGTCATTTGCATATTTGTGACGTCATTGTGGTCACGTGACTCTTTCGACCAATGAAATTACAGAACTAGACTACCGTACTTCTACTAATGTGTTCGAGTGGAGCGACATGTCTACCTTAAGACAGTTGTTTTGGAGAGCACTCACTATAAAAATCCAACTAATCGTGTTGGTCTAGTACAAAACGGACATCATTATCATCTCATCGAATGTAACTTGCTCTTGTCATGATATAACTGGAAAATTGCTCATTTGACATTAAACAACAATAACAAACAATGATACATTTTGGAGATTTCCTATATCATTTGAAATAATATCTGTGTCCCGTGAGTAAGCGAGTTAATAATATATGTGGCCCGTTAGGTAATAATATATGTGACCCGTGAGTAAGTGAGTTAATAATATCTGTGACTCGTGGGATTTCAAATGATATAGGACATTTCCAAAAATGTATCATTGTTTGTAATAACTAGAAAATTATCGGACAGAATTATTACACACCGTGCAAAAATGAATCACCTATGAATAATATTTTCATATGCTAAGTGAACGTCACCTTCTTAAAAAAGAAAAAAAACATAAGTACGTTCGCTAAATTTACCTTAAAAGACGTAATTGTGTAAATCTATAATTGTACAAAAGACACTGTTGATGTTAGATTTATTTAAAATAAGTTCATTGCTATACACATGTGATAAAATCTGCATTATTGACATTTAAAGTATTGTTCATGTATCCACAATCGTTGAAGGATCTTTTAATGTCGAGTCATCAATCACGATTTATATCAATATAAAAGAATAAATCAGCACTCAAATAGGCACCATGTGTTCCCATTTGAATTCCGACAATTTGACGGAAGAACTTGGAGTTTACTAAGCATATGTCCACTGAATCTTCTTCGGTAATCTTTTCAGATATTTGTGAAATAATTATATAGGCTAATGCAGTTGTGGTTTGATATGTGTTAATAAAACTGAAGGTTGTCTGGTTGCTTGTGTTGAGCTTTCCTTTTTACCTCTTCTGTACCCTTGGATTGCTAGAGCCATTCTATACACCTGTCCTGTGAAGATGGAAAATAACAAAAAAAAATATAAATGAACAGAACACTTTCTTCAAAATGGAATTTAACGTAGATAGAACTAACAGTTTATTTCTGCTATCTGCATCTTCATCTGGAAAGCATTTGGAGACTGTAGTGCTCTTAGGGGTCTTCATGGTAGGGTATATTAATTTATATCTACATATGGAGACTGTAGTGTTCTTAGGGGTCGTCATGGTAGGGTAGATTAATTTATATCTACATATGGAGACTGTAGTGTTCTTAGGGGTCTTCATGGTAGGGTATATTAATTTATATCTACATATGGAGACTGTAGTGTTCTTAGGGGTTTTCATGGTAGGGTATATTAATCTATATCTACATATGGAGACTGTAGTGTTCTTAGGGGGTCTTCATGGTAGGGTATATTAATTTATATCTACATATGCAATATTTGTCTATAACTTCTTAAGTTTTGCCAATCGACGAGGTACAAAAATTGAAAATAAAAGACGCAAATTTATTTAATACAGTTGGATTTTGTACAAAATGTATTTAAAAAAAACGATGGTTAAATCCGTAATATATCTGTTATTCAGCTATCAGACAGGGTGTGTAATGTGACATTCCCGGCTTATGATATATATTCCCTTCGGCTGCGCCTCAGGGAATATAGATCCTATGCCGGGAATGTCACATTATATACCCTGTCTGATAGCTGAATAACATATAATATCTACATATGGAGACTGTAGTGCTCTTAGGGGTCTTCATGGTAGGGTATATTAATTTATATCTACATATGGAGACTGTAGTGTTCTTAGGGGCCTTCATGGTAGGGTAGATTAATTTATATCTACATATGGAGACTGTAGTATTCTTAGGGGTCTTCATGGAAGGGTAGATTAATTTATATCTAGATATGCAATATTTGTCTATAACTTCTTAAGTTTTGCCAACCGACGAGGTGTACTGGATACAACATTATGTGATCAAGTGTGTTAGTCACTTTGAATGGACTCCATGACTTAGTCAACTCACTTCACTGATAAGATTGACGTACGCGTTATAACTTAAATGCTGCTAATACTGTTATCATAGTTTATGTAAGTTGTTTTTTGTTGTTGTACTTTTTGCATTTGATATATTGTATTCCATTTTGTTAATTCTATTTTGTGTATTGACAAAATATTTAAGTATAATATATTCATAACCATTTTTCTATTTTGTTAAGGAACCGACCATTTAACTTGCAGGGGGGGGGGTTATGGGTTGTTTTTTTTCGTACAGAAATTTTTTTTCGGACTACACGAGAATTAGAATATTTTTTTTTTGTCGCGCGAAGCTTGAATTTTTTTTTCAGAATTTAACATTAGGTTATATGACAAAAACTCTGAATCAGATTATTTTTTTTTTCTCCGCCAAAATCAGAATATTTTTTTCAGCAACATTGGGAATCAGAATATTTTTTTAGGATAAAACCATAAACCCCCACCCCCTTCAAGTTAAATGGTCGTTCCCTAAGACATATTTGTGATCAATCATATTTTGTCGTCGATTACATCTCACAATATCATCCACATAGAGAGACCGTTAATGATTACCTTTTAGCACTTTAGAGCGGCTATTTATCCCGATGTTAAACAATTTAATAAAAAAAAAGATGCTATCTTGTTGATCCCCTATTACCTGTACATTGAACATTGAATGCTCTGTCAGTTAAAAATATGAACGTGATATCAGGTATTCTACCTTTTAACTCCAAAATCAAAAAGATCATTCTAAATTCCATATGTCTGTGTTAAATCGTAAGTTTTTGCAGGGTCTAAAGAAACAGACAAAATATTTTGCTTTTGACAAAGTATTTCGTATAAAAGTTTCGAAACGTAAAAGAGGGTTTAAAATACTTCTACATTGTCAAAATCTACAATGTATATTTGAAAAACGACTGAAGATCAAATTTTATGGATCGTCTTTTCTATGGATTAACAGGGCTATAGGACTTATCTATGGATGAACAGGGCTATATGACTTCTCTATGGATTAACAGGGGTATAGGACTTCTCTATGGATTAACAGGCCTAGGGCTATAGGACTTTTCTATGGATTAACAGGGCTATAGGACTTCTCTATGGATTAACAGGGCTATAGGACTTTTCTATGGATTAACAGGGCTATATGACTTCTCTATGGATTATCAGGGCTATAAGACTTTTCTATGGATTAACAGGGCTATATGACTTTTTTATGGATTAACAGTGATATAGGACTTTTCTATGGATTAACAGGACTATATGACTTTTCTGTGGATTAACAGGGCTATAGGACTTTTCTATGGATTAACAGGGCTATATGACTTTTCTATGGATTAACAGGGCTATATGACTTTTCTATGAATTAACAGAGATATAGGACTTTTCTATGGATTAACAGGACTATAGGACTTTTCTATGGATTAACAGGGCTATAGGACTTTTCTATGGATTAACAGGGCTATAGGACTTTTCTATGGATTAACAGGACTAGGACTTTTCTATGGATTAACAGGGCTATAGGACTTTTCTATGGATTAACAGGGCTATATGACTTTTCTATGGATTAACAGGGTTATATGACTTTTCTATGGATTAACAGGGCTATATGACTTTTCTATGGATTAACAGGGCTATATGATTATAACTTGACAGTTCAATCTCATTCAGACTATGTAATAGACATGACGTTGGTTTATTATTCTGTGTTTTACCAAGTATCGTTGATGTAAAGATCTAAAAGAGCTTGGAGGGATGGATCTTGAATATATTTATGAAAGTGATAGTCAATATCATTAGCTGGTGATTGATGACAATGGTATAATATCACCTTGCGCTCAAAACAAAGTGAAAATAAATGTTAAGAAGTATATGATAAAATATTAAAGGTGTTCTTGTCAGAATAAATAATACATATTCATAAAAAAAAATTGAACATTAACTCACCAACAAGTTCTCTGTCTGATTCAGTCGTAAGTCCTTGTTTTTCCAATTGCTGGTAGTATCTAAGCCAGTTACGTAATACGACTCGCATATCAGATAAAGACATATTTCTTAGGTTTTCAAATCGTTGACTGGTAGAGCATACTAATAAAGAAGAATACAGAATCAACGTCAACAGAAGGACCTGAAAAATTCAAATAAGAGATGTGATAATTTCCTGAGGGGATTCTAACTAGCCCACCAGACTTGCTGATCAGATTGACTGATGCTTATTCTACTAGCCAGCCTCGGTCTTTCTTCTGATTTTGCCATTTTCTGACAAGTTTTGCAACAGTTGTACTGTTCGGATGTTGATTATTTTTTTGTTTTTCGATTTTAGTACTAGATGTGGTTCAGGGGAATTGTTTCATCATAAATAAAAGGGAGGATCCCCGTTATTAACCACTATAATAAATGTTTTTAAACTCTTAAGGGAACGACCATTTAACTTGAAAAGGGGGGTGGTTATGGTTTTTTCCTAAAAAAATATTCTGATTTCCAACGTTGCTGAAAAAAATATTCTGATTTTGGTGGAGGAAAAAAAAATAATCTGATTCAGAGTTTTTGTCATATAACCTAATGTTAAATTCTTGAAAAAAAATTTCGCGCTTTGCGCGACAAAAAAATAAATATTCTAACTCGTGTTGTCCGAAAAAAAAATTTCTGAACGAAAAAAACCCATAACCCACCCCTTCAAGTTAAATGGTCGGTCCCTAATATGAACCAAAATAAGTAGTATATGTACAATTAAGTTAAACGTAATTAATGCATTTCTAGTTTTCCAATAAATATTTTTTTATATCATTGATATCTGGGGTTATTCAGAGCGAAACATAAATCTTCAATGTGAAACAGAGGAAGGAACGCACCTATAATCAGCAATTCTTGATAAGCTATTCTAGAGAAGACAACTAAACACTATCTTGTATAGTACAAGCAGTTATGTACCTGTTATTTATTGCATGACCACATTCAATTTGGTTTGTAAGCCTAACTGTGATTAAGTGTGGTTCAGAAGTGGGGTACACATTTTAAATCCTCAACACTTCCAAGATGTAAGTAACACAAAGAGTTGTGCGTTTACGTTACTAGTAACAAAAGGCAGGCAACATAACATATGTCGTCCACAGGAGACTTACATCAACATATGGTACACCACGTAGATATCAAACTTAGCGCGCACGTCGTTTCATCAGATGCGCGCTCAAAGTCGAAAGGTTGGAAGCCAAATAAATGACAAAAAAAGGTATTGGGAACAAGTAAGCCAAGGAGCCTAAACAGGATCAACAAAATCAGATAGGGTCGTCCATGACTGAGGGAAGACAACAAGTAAACCAAAGAGCCTAAACAGGATCAACAAAATCAGATAGGGTCGTCCATGACTGAGGGAAGACAACAAGTAAACCAAAGAGCCTAAACAGGATCAACAAAATCAGATAGGGTCGTCCATGACTGAGGAAAGAGAACAAGTAAACCAAAGAGCCTAAACAGGATCAACAAAATCAGATAGGGTCGTCCATGACTGAGGGAAGACAACAAGTAAGCCAAAGAGCCTAAACAGGATCAACAAAATCAGATAGGGTCGTCCATGACTGAGGGAAGACAACAAGTAAGCCAAAGAGCCTAAACAGGATCAACAAAATCAGATAGGGTCGTCCATGACTGAGGGAAGACAACATATTTTTCTTAATAATAACTGCGTCATTTAGAAACTAAATTTCAATAACAAATATATCTCATAACCTATGTTAGTGCCGAAACAATGACTACTGTTTCATATATATCATATATATTATATAAAAATGCCTTGTAATAATAATAATAATAATAATAATTTTGTTCTTTCTAATTTTATTGCGCATGCACTGAACTATGTCGTATAAATGCCTTGATAGCGCATGTTTGCTATTTTAAAGAGTTAATATGTTTTCACTGTAAGAAAAGCTTGACGATACTAAAGGAGTAATAAGAAGCCGTAAATCGGTGAAGGCCTAAAGAAAAACGACGAAAGGCAAACGATGGTCTAAAAAACAACAATTCTACAAAGAAAACTAAAGATCGAATTGCACGAATCGCACTAAAATCTGGGGGGTGAACTCATGTGCTTCGTAGGCGTTATTGACTCTTCTTCCTGATCCCGGTAAAATGTGCCCTTTAACCTTAAATTCTCAGTGGATTGATACTATGCTTCTTTAAACTATTGCCAAACTTATTGTTGATAATCAAAGGGTAACATTTACCATTTTACAGTACTATACTTGTTTAGCCTTTAATATTATAATAATGCACACAGAACATTATATAAGACAGAAGCATCTATATTTTACATTCACTGAACCTGATCGGAAACGTTTGATGTTTGTTTGATGGTGTTTAACGCCACTTTCAAGAATAGTTCAGTTATATCGTGGCAGTTAGTTTTATTGATGGAGGAAATCGGAGGACCCGGAGAAAACCACCGAAATGTCGCAAGTCACTGACAGACTTTATTACATAATGTTGTACACCTCCCTCTGATCGAGATTCGAACTCACAACATCAGTGGTGATAGGCACTGATTACATATGTAGTTGTAAATCCAACTACCAAACGATCACGGCCACGACGGCCCCCTGATTGGAAAGGACAATTTAAGATTTGATTCTAACACATACTGCACTACACACCTAAAATTAACGAACTTATTGCTTACCTTCATTGTATGTTTGTTACGAGGAATGTTTGTGGCTAGATCTGTATTCGCATGCAGTACCTTTTATATCTTACATTTCATGTCATGAAAAATGAAACTGGTACACGAATAAGTGGGAGAAAAGCTAATCCAAAAATCATGTCTCTGACAAAATCAAGTCACTTGCCTTTTTGTAACAAGATTACCGTCTGATTTGTCAGTGTGTGAAAGTTCTTATGAAAAACCAATTAAGCTTTAAAAAGAAAAGTTTAAATTACTACTCATCAGGCCAGGTGCAACGTGAGCTTTTTATATTTTTCTTGAGATTGCTGTATATCGTTAACTTTTTCCTACTTTAATCTTCTCATTCAAAACCGCTCCACCAAAAGGAACCATCTTGCCATGAATTAAGCGTTAGGAGTGAAAATTCAGATTTGTACACAAAAACTTATAATTCGTGGAGAATGGCTACTAGGTAGCCTCGAAAGAAAGAAATTAATTTTTTTTTAAAGTATTTCTTTGAAGAACCGGGTTAGAACTGACAAACGTATTTGCTGTGCAGCCTCATTGTGATGTGTAGACTTACATATAAACTAAGGCGCTATGGCTTAATAGATCCAAGCCATGTTTTCCAAAGTTGGAGGTAAATAAAATAAAGATTTGTTCGTAAGAATCAGCAATGGAAATTCAAATATAAATGACAAGAATCGTCAATTTGATGCACAAATGCGAGGCTGTACAAATAAAGACATCTATGATCTGAGGGGTCGAAGCCCTGTGGTACACTATTTTATAAATGCTGCAGCAGACTAAAATACAAAAACATATTGAAATGTCATTGTCAACACAATGGCCAAAAAGAAAAAGTACAAAAGGACAAACAACGATCTACAAAACATAAATATACAACCAAAGATCGAGTAACACGAACCCCACTAAAACCCGGGGGTGAACTCGGGTACTCCGGAAGGGTCAGCAGTTCCTGTTTCACTGGAAATACAATTACATATGGTTTGAAGAATCATTTTGATTCACAGATTGCAGCATGCCCAAATGAAGACACATTGGTCTGTCCTAGCCATAGGAAACATATTGTTCTCAAGATCATAAGACCTATTAGAAAATATGATAGAAACTAATGGAACCTAAACTATATATGAATGATCATTGGATGAACCTAAAAACTGTTTTTCCCTTTTAGATTGTAAATGTGCTCGTTAATAATAAAAATTTAAATATCAAATTAGTCTACACGACGCGTTTCTAGAATAATCTTCATCAGATACGCTCAAATTAGTCTACACGACACGTTTCTAGAATAATCTTCATCAGATACGCTCAAATTAGTCTACACGACGCGTTTCTAGAATAATCTTCATCAGATACGCTCAAATTAGTCTAACACGACACATTTCTAGAATAATCTTCATCAGATACGCTCAGATTAGTCTACACGACACGTTTCTAGAATAATCTTCATCAGATACCCTCAAACATATTGGAAAGCCAAACAATTTAAATCTTTGGGAGCCAAAAATTATTCGATAAAAATATATCTAGTAAATTACTGGGCAGATGATACCCCCAGGGACCCATGTAATAATCCTTCAACAGAGGTATCGACCCAGTGATAGTACTACTGGGCATATGATACCCCCAGGGACCCATGTAATAGTCCTTCAACAGAGGTATCGACCCAGTGATAGTACTACTGGGCAGATGATACCCCAGGGACCCATGTAATACTCCTTCAACAGAGGTATCGACCCAGTGATAGTACTACTGGGCAGATGATACCCCCAGGGACCCATGTAATATTCCTTCAACAGAGGTATCGACCCAGTGATAGTACTACTGGGCAGATGATACCCCAGGGACCCATGTAATAGTCCTTCAACAGAGGTATCGACCCAGTGATAGTACTACTGGGCAGATGATACAGACCCTGGATCGTATAAGTTTACACTATGCACGAAACGCAAACGAACGAAAAACGCAAACGAAACGAACGGAAAACGAACGAACGCTTCACACGAACGACACGAAAAATGAACGATATACGAAACGAACGCACGAAACAAACGCACGATACACGAAACAAACGCACGATACACGAAGCGAACGCACGATACACGAAACAAACGAACGATACACGTAACGACGGCATGATACACGAATAGTATCGTGTAATTATTTGAATGACTTTTGTGCTTTATGTGATTAACTTCTGTAATCTTATATTTTATGTGATTAACTTCTGTAATCTTATATTTTATGTGATTAACTTCTGTAATCTTATATTTTATAAGCAAGTTATTTATATAAATGATAAATTAGTCGGTAAAGTAATAGGATAATACAATTTATATTAAATAGTTTATATTACCAATGTGTTTAATAATTATATTTATGATTAAATTTTAAATCTCATATATTTGACTTCCAAATATGACTTTCTATTTATATAATTAAACAAAATTTATATTTATTTAATTATATAATTATACAGAATTTATATTTATATAATTATACAGAATTTATATTTATATAATTATACAGAATTAATATTTATAATTATTCGGATTCTGAATTGACAATTTCAACCAGACATAGGTGTATCAGTTATTTTCTCGGTTAAGCTGTCCGAGGGGCGTGTGGCTTCAAAAGGTCATATAATTGTTAATTAGAATGAAATTACAAATGTAAGAGTTGACATTTCACACCTGCAGTGCATGTATTTCCCAGGTGAAACTGCCAGAGGCGTTTGATTACATACATGTAGATGATTTCTTGTTTATTTGTCCTAGAGTAAATTATAGAAAAAATGCATTTATTAAATATGTTTTTCCCTTATTGTACAAATTACTGGTACATGTAAATAAAGGAAATACATGTTTTTATATGTAAAATTTTGTTTACACTTTAATTAAAAAGTTTTAATAATAGTAAGATTGAAATTGTAGTAATTATTTTAAACTGGAAATCGTAGCGTCGGTTCGTTTCGTGTATCGTGTATCGTTCTTTTCGTGTATCGTTCGTTCTGTGTATCGTTCGTTTGTATTTCGTTTCGTGTATTAGTCTAATTAAACTGGCGAACGATACACGAAACGAAAGAATAAATTACACGCACGAAACGCAAACGAACGGAAAACGAAAAACGAACGAACGATACACGCAAACGAAACGAACGAAAAACGCAAACGATACGAAATATCTGTTAAGTTAAACGATCCAGGGTCTGTACCCACAGGGACCCATGTAATAGTCCTTCAACAGAGGTGTCGATCCAGTGATAGTACTACTGGGCAGATGATACCCCAGGGACCCATGTAATAGTCCTTCAACAGAGGTATCGACCCAGTGATAGTACTACTGGGCAGATGATACCCCAGGGACCCATGTAATTGTCCTTCAACAGAGGTATCGACCAGTGATAGTACTACTGGGCATATGATACCCCAGGGACCCATGTAATAGTCCTTCAACAGAGGTATCGACCTAGTGGTAGTACTACCGGGCAGATGATACCCCCAGGGACCCATGTAATAGTCCTTCAACAGAGGTATTGACCCAGTGATAGTACTACTGGGCAGATGATACCCCCAGGGACCCATGTAATAGTCCTTCAACAGAGGTATCGACCCAGTGATAGTACTAAGTGAGTAATTGACATTTAACGTCATATAAACAATTGTCAGCTATATCATGATCAGGACTAGTTGCTTTTGATGAGATGATGCTGATGACTGTTTTGTAGTATACCAACTTATTGAGTTGAAGTGTTAGCTCACTGCAATAACAGTCCCAAGGTAGACATGTTGCTCCGCTTCGACACAATATCCTAACTTAGAGCCAGTCAGTCTCTGCTCTAACCGTCTAGTATTGCCATGTTAGCAGAGAAGCAAAACATCCCTCCCCCTCTCGAGGAAACCCGTTGTGTAGAAATAGTTTATTTTTCCACGTTTAAGGGGTATCCAGGATCTATTCCACACAGCTGCCAACAACGTCACCAGGAAGTGGATGGGGATGATTCTCTCAATCGGCAGGGGAGGCGTTGTCAGGTAATAATACGGAAAGCATGTCTTCGTAAACCTAATCTGGATGTCGTGTTTTGAGAGTGCTTCACCCCTTGCACGTTAATGAACATTTTTTTCATATTTCTATAGGCAGGAAAGTGAGTGGCCATCAATACGTTTGTTAGGGGTGTCCATTTTGCTTCTTTCAGCGATTTCTATATTGGATTTATTTTATCTGTTCCAACAGTGTGATATATTTTTTTTTCTCCATTTTATTGCAAATGCTGTTTTCCCCCTGACCGAATTCATGCTTTTCTGGTGGCAGTCAACATTCGTTTCTCTTGATTGTGCCATTCCTTCCACATTTCTGTATAATTTATATATAGATATACATGTACATGAAATATTTCCTGCTCGATGTGAAGCAACCAACAGTCAATCAATATTTCTTCTCCGCTGCGGGGGTATAACCCATATGAAAGGAGCGACGGCTAGCTGTGTGTGACTAATCGAATACAGAAACCCCCGGGGATGGGAAATAAATGAATGCTCCAAAAACATAAACCACATATTTAAGCAAGCACACAATAATATTGAAAACTAATTTTTTTCACGCCATTAAATTACAAGGGGTGAATGTACGTAATAATTGGAAGCCATTTTCTGCTGCTTGAAGGTTTTTACTTATAGCATTAGTTATTGTAAGGATAACATTAAATGTGATAGTGAGTCAAATGCCCCTAAATGTTTGCTAAACAACGATCCGTCCTTGTTGTCAAACTCTCAAACACTTCGACGTTTTCGCAACAGGTGGAAATAACATTGTCGAAGTCTATGAGATTATGACGTACATTCACCCATTGAATTATAATACATGATCAGACATTTAGTCAAGGTACAACTAATCTCGATTTCGCACAAGATCCGCGAATTAATATATTAACAGATTAAGGTTATATTCTTGGATTTGTTTTGTGCTAATTACGCGTGGAAATAACTTCAAACGTCATGGTGTTTGGATTCATCTGGTTTTGCTTTACATTTATTCACGCAACAAGTACAAAAAGTGTCGACAAGTAAAACGATCCAAAGATACAATGAGTAAGATATATTGATACCTACAACAACAAACAGAAGAAAGATACAATGAGTAAGATATATTGATACATACAACAACAACAAACAGAAGAAAGATACAATGAGTAAGATATATTGATACCTACAACAACAAACAGAAGAAAGATACAATGAGTAAGCTATATTGATACCTACAACAACAACAAACAGAAGAAAGATACATTGAGTAAGATATATTGATACCTACAGCAACAACAAAAAGAAGAAAGATACAATGAGTAAGATATATTGATACCTACAACAACAACAAACAGAAGAAAGATATAATGAGTAAGATATATTGATACATACAACAACAACAAACAGAAGAAAGATACAATGAGTAAGATATATTGATACCTACAACAACAAACAGAAGAAAGATACAATGAGTAAGATATATTGATACCTACAACAACAAACAGAAGATACAATGAGTAAGATATATTGATACCTACAACAACAAACAGAAGAAAGATACAATGAGTAAGATATATTGATACCTACAACAACAACAAACAGAAGAAAGATACAACGAGTAAGATATATTGATACCTACAACAGCAAACAGAAGAAAGATACAATGAGTAAGATATATTGATACCTACAACAACAACAAACAGAAGAAAGATACAACGAGTAAGATATATTGATACCTACAACAACAAACAGAAGAAAGATACAATGAGTAAGATATATTGATACCTACAACAACAAACAGAAGAAAGATACAATGAGTAAGATATATTGATACCTACAACAACAAACAGAAGAAAGATACAATGAGTAAGATATATTGATACCTACAACAACAACAAACAGAAGAAAGATACAATGAGTAAGATATATTGATACCTACAACAACAAACAGAAGAAAAACAATAACATGTGTGATAGAAAAGCGTGTGTGGTGTGTTTTATACAACTCACAGCAGCCAAGACAAAATTAAATGTAAAGTAAAAATCGTTATTTGTCTTGTCGTATCTTGTGTACAACAATGCCTGTATTGTCCATTCAGTTTTCTATAACGTTATTAGTCGAGATATTGTATTGGAATCGAGAGACACTTCTATCCGTAGATTCTTGTTTCAGTGAGCTAGAACTATGAAAATCTTACTCAGCTTGATGGTCTAGTACCAATCGGATATGATCATTATCTAATCAAAAAGTAACATGTTCTCGTCATGATATGGCTGAAAATTTCTCACTAGGCATTAAACAACAATCATTCACTCACACGTAGAAATAAGGACTAGCATTTGCTTACAGCAATTTTACAAAGATATTCGTAGCACTATATTTATCTGTGTCATGGTAACCTACAGATGGTCACGCTATTGTTGAAATAATATGAGCGTAGTCGACGATGATTTCTTTGCTTATCTCAAATAAAATGCTTTAGACATATAGTAACACCAATTTGGCCACTTACATAATAATATGAAGACAAGTCAATAATTTTGAGAATCAGAATGTTTTATTTGTTTTTCAATATTCAGGAAGTCACATTGGAAGCCCCCCTACATTACCACCTGGTATTGATATATATTTTGTACAAAGGTTTACAACATACAAACATACAAATACTATTTGTCTATTTTATTGATTAAGCGAATTAAGGGAAAAAATAAAATGTTTGACATGACAAAATAAATCAAGAGACAGAATAATATAATACTACATGTCCAATTGTTACCATCTTTATTCTCTCACATATAAAAGTCACAATAATATAATCAGAAGTCATGAATAGGTGGAAACCCGCACATCCAATACACCGACATACTATTATTTCTACCTTACAATTTCATCTTCAACTTACAGATTTTCTAAAATATATGGAATACGGATACATCTGTAAAACTGTAGGAACGAAACCAATAACAAACTATAAAACCTTATTTATACTATTTCAAATTAAAAATGATGTTATAGAAGAGTTTGAAGATACCAAAGGGGTAGCAGAATCCGTAAATCTAAGATACCAAAGGGGTAGCAGAATCCGTAAATCTAA
>MJUT01014672.1:24322-45542 GCA_002080005.1 Gigantidas platifrons | reverse complement strand
GTTGTTTATAAATGGTGTTGTTATAAACAAATGTGTATTTACTGTCATGTTCCTACATTATAGTCATGGTTGTTAATTCCGTTTTTATTGTGATATTTTTGCACGAATATATGAACTATTTTTTTAATTGACAGAGGTTACATCAGTTATCCCTGAAAATTATACTCAAAATAACTATAACGATAAAATTTATTTCAATTTGAGGCTAGCGGTAGCTTAGTTTTTTATGCCCTAATTCTTTTCGATTCTCATTTGGTACTATATATTTGATACGCCGTTCACAATCAGCAAACATTGCTGTAAGAGGGGTTGTACATCAGAGAAACTAGGTTTGATAAAGTAAATCATGTAATTATGAGAAACAGATTGTTCGGGAGTGGTCGTTGAAATCCCATTTCAAGGCAAAATTTGCTAACCGACAAAATCTATTGTTTTGACTTGTTCTCGTTCAAGAATAAAACTGAAATAGAACTCTCTTGACGCTTAACAATCAATCCTTCGTGATTCAATATTCGTCATGATCCACTAGTCTAAGGTCATATCGGTAATAATTCATAAATCAGTGACCATTCAACAATTTATCATTTGGACTGATTAAGGGACTTTAAAAGTTAAAAACGTTTGAAATTCATATTTATCAGCTTATTTAAATATTTGAAATTTTGTTATCTTCAAAGTCATGTGCATGTACGTTGTATTGTTATTAAGCATATATCTGACTCGTTGGTGGAAAACAGTCGGGGTGTCCTACTTAAAAGTTCGTCAACCATTATATTTGTGTCGCGGTGTTCTAGTTAAATGTTCGTCAATCATTATAATTGTGTGGTCTTACAGGAATCGATTGCTTGCTGATAGCTTCATGTTCCGCGACAACAAATTCAATACTAAATCAAATTAAACAAAAATGTGTATGGGGGGGGGACAATAAATCCATCTTATAAATCATGTCAGTGCCGAAACACTCACTACGGGACAAATGATACCCAGTTACAGAAATGAAAATGTAAATATTTTACGCGTTTCTGGAACAAACTGCATCGGGTACAAGTTACAGAATTGTGTTTCAGGATACATCGAATGATTTAAGGGTGTCCTTTTGTAAGTTAATTGTTTACATTCAGTGCCCCGCCACTCCTTTCTGAGTGTTTGATTACTTTAGTGTCCACTTGCATCAGCTCATATTAAATCTTTGGCAGAAAAAGAATAGCGTAATACTAGATTAAAATATGGGAAATAAGACCACCGGTGGAATAAACATTAGAGAAACAAGAAAGATTGGACAATCCAGAGATACAGGCAAGATTGGACAATCCAGAGATACAGGCAAGATTGGACAATCCGGAGATACAGGCAAGATTGGACAATCCAGAGACACAGGCAAGATTGGACAATCCAGAGACACAGGCAAGATTGGACAATCCAGAGATACAGGCAAGATTGGACAATCCAGAGACACAGGCAAGATTGGACAATCCAGAGACACGGGAAAGATTGGACAATCCAGAGATACAGGCAAGATTGGACAATCCAGAGATACAGGCAAGATTGGACAATCCAGAGATACAGGCAAGATTGGACAATCCAGAGACACAGGCAAGATTGGACAATCCAGAGACACGGGCAAGATTGGGCACAAAACACAGATCGAAGAAAAACGAAACAAAAAACACAGAAAACTAAAAAGATGAGCATCATGAACCCCGCCAAAAATATCGGGGTGAAATCGGGTGCCCGGGAAGCGCAGGCAGTTCCTGTTTCTTATACGACACCCGAAATGTTTCTTAAATAGTCCATTCAGGTAAAACATCTACGTAAAAAGGAAAAGATTATGAAAAAAAAAGAAATATTAAGTTTCTCCGAAAACTCCGAATGAGACCGTTTCCAATAATGTTTATTCCACGGCACCGCTACACAACACATGTAATTAAAGTGATTATTACTTTCACACTTAAAATTGAAGAGAAGTTGTATCAACATAACATCAAGCCAACATGTCGTTCTATTTATGAACAAAGAAACGGTTTGACAAAAGAAATTAATATAACATTTTAAAGTAACAAAATAAAAAAATGAGAAACAAAACATATACCATACCATCAGAACAGCTTCAAAATCTGATCGGTAAATCATAGAAACATATACCATACCATCAGAACAGCTTCAAAATCTGATCGGTAAATCATAGAAACATATACCATACCACCAGAACAGCTTCAAAATCTGATCGGTAAATCATAGAAACATATACCATACCATCAGAACAGCTTCAAAATCTGATCGGTAAATCATAGAAACATATACCATACCATCAGAACAGCTTCAAAATCTGATCAGTAAATCATATACCAAACCATCAGAACAGCTTCAAAATCTGATCAGTAAATCATAGAAACAGAAATGAAATTGATATTACTAACATACCTACATATAACCGTTTACTTTCATGGCTTAATAGAGGTACTTCAATAAAATGTGGCGGGTTAAAACTAGCTATATGTGCCCAAACCTCCCTTCTGAGTCAGATGCTGTCTTCGTGCAAGTGTTTTCCATTTATAAATAAAATGCCGACCGTCACATATAACTGGGTGAGCAGTACTATTGTAAAAGAACACTCTATCTTAATTATGAACGTAATACATTGTACTTTATTCTTCATGGCACCGAAGTGGTTATATATAGATCATACTAGTTCTGTAAAAGATTGATTGATTGATTGATTGATTGATTGATTGATTGATTTTTAACGCCTATTTTAGCAGTATTTCAGCTATATCTTGGCGCGGTTCTGTAAAAACAAAAGCCCATGACATTAAATGTTAAGCATTAGATAGTATACATTAAATGTTAAACATTAGATAGTATACAAGGTCTTAGAAAGACACAAAGGGGAAACAATGATCAACATTGAGCTAATATGTAATTGGCAATACCATTGGTAAAATGTTGTTTATCCATCTGCGTTTTTGAATACTTCAGTTAGTAACTTTCCCGCTAAAATCAGGGGCCTCCGTAGCCTCAATCGCATGATAATTTGATTTAATGTCCGCTAAATTCATGATGAGAACTTGTGAAGTTTACAAAAATAAATCGTGTAAGTAACAAATGGAACTGTGAAGGAATGGATAGGGTCGGAAATTGTGACTTTTAAAGGACGAACAATGACCACTCCTTATAAGGTATGGATCATTGGGAACAGCTGCACGTTGTCTTTTACGTCACGAGAGACACTCATTTAAGGAGGAGTTGTGTATTTGAATCCTCCCTAAATAATTAGCAGACGTCCTTTTCGGGGGGATTGTAACCTGTAATGGAGGGACTAAATTTTAATTAGTTCTAGTTTTCTTAACCTGGGGTATCATTTGTATTGTGTAATATGTCATTTTGGTTTATCATTTTGTACAGTCAATTAAAACAATTTATATTTATTTTGGGGAAACGTATTTTGTTTCAATTCATGTACAAATTATTACATATGTATACTTACTGTTACAAATAAAGTACAAAACGGACATAATCCATATCAAAAACGTATATCCAGTTTTATGGTAATCCATTGTGATGTATACTAGTTTGACTCGTTTTTAAAAAATAAGAAAGTAATTCGTGTGCACTTCTAGTCTTCTATTTATTTTATGACAATTTTTTTTTCAAAATACACAATATCCGTATATTGATAACGATATCTTCACATTGTTGACAAATCCAATTCAATTTTATCTATATATTGAGGGTCAATAAAGGAGACATTATAACTATTACGTTCTATTTCATTATATTTTCATTTCTCCAATAAATGTAAATTACGATTCTATATTATAATGGGCCAATAAAAGAAATACACATGAATATCTATTATTCAAAAAGGAAAATATATCTATGATTCAAAACGAAAATACAACCCTTAAAACAGACCCAGGGGAGCGGTATAAAACAAGTCCACTCAGACTATGCTACACTGGTATTTAGAAATCAGAGTCACGTGTGTTGACTAGGGTTTACCCAGTGACAGGACGAGTGTTACCAATACCAAGCTTAATATTTTGCAATACCAAACTTCTATTCAATTTCCTGAGCATATGAGTTCATCTCCGGATTTTAGTGGGGTTCGTGTTGCACAATCTTTAGTTTTATGTGTAGTGTTTGGTAGATTTCTTTTAATTTTTATCATTTTTAGCCATTGTATTGTCTGTCTTCTTCGACTTGCAGCTTCTGGTTACCCCTTTGATATCTTTACACTTTTCTAGCAACCACAGATCATCAAAGGGCATCTTTCAACAAACTTATTATTTTCTTAATTCCTTCTTCCTTAAGGATCAAATACTAGTATTAACTGCACATAAAAGGAAAGAAAACAATCAAATGATTTTAGCATGTTTGATAATATTTATATATGAACTTTTTTTTAATGAAATATGTACATAAAATGCAGAACAATAACATGTATCACAAATAATAACTAAAAATTGAACGACAGCAACACAATCGACTTCCAGATGATCGATAAAAAACCCAAACAAATTAAAGATATGATAAATGGATATATTGTATTAGGTGTCTAATAAAACCATTCCATAGATTTATGGAGATTTTGTTGAAGTGGCTACCATTGTGTGGTCATGGTGATGATGCTTGTGTTTCATTGGGTTGGCTAAGGTTATTACACAGCATGCCACTCTTGATCCAGCATTTCCACTTGACTGACTGCCAGCATCTCCTCCCAGACCGAGGTCGTCAGGTCCGTGATGTATCTTAAAAATATTGAAATATAGGTACATAAATTTCATGCACTGCAATGAAACTTTTCTTTTTACTTTATATAATTTAGTAACTATATTTTGAAATAGATATGTTGTAGTCTATATAGTTACGGTTATACGGTATTCAACAATATTACAGTTACATCGTGGCGGTCGGTTAAACGGTATTCAACAATATTACAGTTACATCGTGGCGGTCAGTCGTTTTGATGGCGACAGTAACCGGAGCACGCTTTGACAAGATTTATGACATATGGAGTACATGAGCAGTAAGCGAACTCACTCATATCTTCAGTGGTGATAGGCACAGATTACATAAGTCTAGCTCTCATACGATCGCGGCCATGACGGTCCCTTAAAACGAATGGTGAATGCTAAAAAACGTGCAATATATTTTGATAACCTCGTTTAGAAATTAGAAGTTTTCAGACGAGCAGTTTTGTTGTCATTCAATCTAATAAAAATTAGATATCCGCTCTTGCTTATTTTCTTTTTTGCTTGACCGCTGTTTGGGAGATCTAACAACATTCCATGAGAGTCAGGATTCAAAATTTGAATATGGTCACAACCTTTTCCGGACCAATGAAATTTATTCCCGTCGTTCTACCCATCAAACCATCGAGTGTTTCTTTACCGATGTTCTTTTATCAAAAGAGAATGAAACATCTTTTCTATTTTTCTAAAACATTCTACACACCATTAGCGTTTTTTTTTCATCAACAGCAAAACCAGGAAGAACTTTTCGTTTTATTCAAACTCGAGTTTCAGTGAACTTGTATTTTTCATTAACACTTTTCTTTTCTATTCTTGTTCAGGATGACTTCCGTGACAAAAAAGAAATAAAAATAAAAATAAAAAAACACACACACAATAAACATACGTATAATATTCGTCTGGGTGTAAATAAAAATCCTCCTGAATCCTTTTTCGGATATCCACCAATAAAACTGACCGCCACGATCTAACTGAAATATTGTTAGAAGTGGCGATAAACACCATCAAACCAAACCAAACCTTTAATAGACGTGCTTCATAGAACATATCTTGCCCCTATTTACGAATCGACTTACCACTATGCTACGTCCAACGATAGAATGTGAACCATGAAGACTAATTTTATCGTCCTTCATTTGATGATCAATCACACCATTCATATCACAACCAATATTGCCAAGGTCACCAACATGTCTATAAAACAATAATCAGGCCAATTTTCATTTTACACAAGAGAAGAACCGTATTATCATACAGACTAGTAGCTGCAGCCTAGGACCCCTCAAGCTAGTTTATTTAAATAATTTGCAATACGTTTACTTTAAGCTATATAAATGTCGCTAATATACAAATGTATATCACGAGTAAAAATATCCAAGACAGGTGTAGGCGAGTCAGAGGGTGGCTCAGTCTGAGTGGGCATTATTTCATTAGTATAAGGCCCCCAAAAGGTCATAACCCGGCCCTGTACGAGAGAAAATTTATGTTCTTCTATGTTATTTAGGTTTTCTAAACTAATGTGATGTAAATGATATAAGACAGATGGAATACTTGTGTAAAATGAACAATTGTTTCTTTATAATCTGCTACTAAATAATTGTCAATCCATGTAATTCTCGCCTCATGTTGAATCAGCGTATTTTAGTCTGGTCATAAAGATGTCTTCAGTTCCCCAATTATTCCAAATTACAAAATTTACCAATATAATGTTAAGCAGACATGCAGCATCAGGTAATACCACTGTGGAGACGACATCTGCTGTCTTATTTAAACTAACAGCGAGTGTTGTACCCGTGAGCCACACACAAACTTAACATTGATTAAGACAGGCTAATTGCATACCTTTCAGAAGCATGTTTATCTGCGTGTGTTGTTCCATCTGGGTTATAGTGAGGACCAAGTGAATCACATGAGTCTGACAAATCTCCATAGGTATGGATGTGGATTCCATGTGTCATTGGTGCATTTTCTTTTGTCATATCAAATCCATTCAAATGGATGTCGAGAGTAACTGGACCATCAGCCTAATATATCAAATATTTTGTCAAATTTATATGAATTGAAAACAAATGACAGTGAACAATAATACAATATACTAGTATATATCTAGTTTATATATTCTATAGGAACATTATATCTCAGCCTCCAATCCTTTAAGGGCCCCCGGGTGGCTCAATGAGTTAGGTAGTAACAACTCATACAAGCCTATCACCAATACGGTGTGGGTTCGCTTCCGGCTTTGTAAATTGCAAAAAGAGTGCACTCGACTCGCTGACGCAATTGATAAAGTTTACCAGTTGCTTGCCCATGGTCGGTGGTTCTCTACGGGTACTCCGGCTTCTTCCACCACTAAAACTGGTCGCCATGATATAGTTGAAATATTGCTGAAAATGGCGTTAAACACAAATAAAAATACAAAAAGAATCCAATCCTATATTTAAAAAAGGGTTAGTCCCTTACATCATAAAGTTTGATATATTCGTGGTCATTTTTTTTTTTACAAATGACAATGACCATACCGTTGTTGGGTTTTTAAAATATTTAGTAATTTTATATTTACATTTGTGAAGTATTTTATGTCTTATTGAACGAATGCGTAGTTTATAGCTGTTCTTGTGATAATATGAATTTATATTTTATTTAATGTTTTTTATCTGTATATACATTTGTATTACTACATTTGTACATAATTATATTTAATGTCTTTACATATAACACATAATTCCGTTATTTTTTTTATTGTAATATTGATCGGTTCCCGCCAGAGAAACTGCTGAAATATTTATGTTAAGCCTTGACATAACGAGTTTTGGCTGTCTGAGACACTCTGTAACAGTAAACCCAAATGATACTATAGTATATGCTTAACCTTTTGCGTCAGGTGAATGTGGCCGCTTATGTCATCAGCATCTTCTAAATTACTGTTTATGTAGACTGGACAGTGAGCATGAATCTCTGAAAAGAAAACAATAGAATAGACACAAACAGAACACAGCAAGTTAAGATATAATAGCTGGTTGGTAATCATGGTCAGTACCATCATATCAGATAACGACTACAGATACAATAGCTGGTTGGTAATCATGGTCAGTACCATCATATCAGATAACGACTACAGATACAATAGCTGGTTGGTAATCATGGTCAGTACCATCATATCAGATAACGACTACAGACGTATTGTCATTGAATTAACATTAAAAGACATTCTTCTGTAGACGTCTGACTTTACTCGATGTTGTCTTGTATTTGTGTTATCTTAAATGACTAGTGATACATGTAACTGGATCGCCAGTAAAACTACATATTCCTAAATCAAATCCACAATTGACGGCAACTCTTGAAATACAATACTGTAATTCTTTAATTTGTGTACACGGTGATTTGTGGTTCGCCTCAAGTTCGAGAGAAATTATGCTAATAGGACAATTACCAGTTTGTCATTATTTAGTAAATTGCATAGAAATGATGGCAAATCATATACTAGATGGATTTTTTGCCAGAGTGTTGGATCATCTGCGATTAACTGTGGGGATCTGGTACATTCCGATCTCTTGAAGTGATGGTAAGTCATATAGATGAATGTTTTTGGAAGAATGTTGGACCATTTACAGGTAACCGTGAGGATGTGGTATATATTCCTTTATCTTATTGTCAATAAAATGGTTTACCTTCTTTATCATTATATTGATCGTGTTTATGGTGACAATCGTCATTTTCCACGTGCATATGTAAATGTATGTGTTGTTCATGATCGTTGCGAGTTTCATTAACAGCAATGTGTCCATGGTGGTGATGATCATCATGTCCGTCGTGCATATGTATGTTAACCATATTTCTTGGAAGACTGTCAACTTGTTTCTTGAGTTGTTCTATCTGTTCTTTCATTTCTTTCATTACATCCGGCTTAGCTGTAAAATAATGAATATTTCCATTCGTCATTAAGCCATGGATCACTATCACAATTATGTATTGATACTAGTATCAAGGATACACAGCATGGGTATGGATCATTCTCAAAATGTAGAATGTTTGTCAACAAAAACGTAGATTCTAGCAACGCGTTGTGTGCACTAAAGTTGATATCTACGTTTTATTTAGATGATGGGTGACGTAATATATGCTGTTCTACAAGACGTCATTTATGCTGTTCTATATTATACAATTATCAACCTTGTAAGAGTGTGATATGACGGATTGTCTCCCAGAGAAAGATTATGTCATCCGAGGGTGGAATCAACTTTCGAGGGAGACAATCCGTCATATCACATTCTTACAAGGTTGATAATTGTTTTTTTCACATCGAATACGGGGTATCCTACAGAGTGCCATAATTATTTGGTCTAATTCATATCTGACAACATATATATAAAGTGACGACTCATATTCAGTACATTCTGCTAGTCATGTCAAAGGAAGTATCCGGATTTAGAAACGCGTGAGGCTTACAAGGGAATATCCATGAGGTTTTACTCGCATGTGATTGATATAACCATGCGACCTAACGTCCAACGGTTGATGGAACGGAATGTCAAATGTCATATGACGTCTTTAGACTAATCAAATTCAGGATATGAGTATGTAATAAAACGTAATTCATGCTGTTCTACGAGAGATCATTACACTTTGTTCTTGAGGGTTAGGGTTATGTCTGTTTAACGCAACTTTAAACAATGTGCCAGTGATATCGTGGTGGTCAGTTTTATTAGAGGAAACTGGAGTATCGAGAGGAAATCACCGACCTGCCACATGTTACTGACAAACTTTATCATATAAACTTGTATCAAGCGAGATTCAAAATAAAAAATTTATTGGCGATGGCCACTGAATGCATACAACAATCATGCGATCGCGACCACAGCGTCCCGTGCCTTGATAGAGTTCTAGTTAAAATTGCATATCACTAATGGTAATTGTACGATATATTAAGGCCCGTTTACACGATAAAAGTTGTCCATCAAAAACGTGGTCAGAGTTTTGGTTGACAAAGTTCTTTGATCGTGTAAACCTGCATCAAAAACTTTGTCAAAGAAATTTGATGGGGTTTGACGGAATAGAAACCCATACTATTTTTCTGAAAACTTTGATGGGAATTAACCAATCAATACATCTTTCGAATCAAGATCTATTGTATATAAATAAAAGCACATGAGTTTGAAACTGATGGGTTTGACTTTTGAAATCAAGCAACATATCAAAGATGTCTTTTCATTCTCGTGTAGTTTTTGTATTCTTGAAGGTCTTCATCTGTCAATTATGTGTATTAAAATAGCTTCTATATCTCCTCTGCTGCAGCCACGCTCTTACCCACAACATTTTATGTCTAGCTTGACGCCTCCTCAAAATTCTGCGCCGTAAAATCATTGTGAACAACGTTAAGACAAACATTGTCATTGTATTCCTCGAATTCAACCATTTTGTTTGTTTTTGAATTAAGCGTCGAAAGGTAACTTGGGATGAAAAATTTGATCAAAACTTGATCATATAAACGGGATTACTTTGACAAAGTTTTCTTTGAACAAATTTTCCGTCAAAAATTTTGACAAAGTTTAGACATCGATTCTTTGTATCTATATATGAGGAGTTTTTTTATGATCAAATAATATTGGTAAAAATAATACACAAAAGAAACAAATGCGAGTTAATAAACCAAAGTATATCTATGAAATATAATATTGTTATTTTTATTTCCTGAAATCATTTGGTTACATCAATGACAAAGATTAAGCACTATGATGACTCTTTTTGGATATAAAATATACAAACTCTTGTACGAAAAGTTCATAGATATCAAAGGGGTTATCAGAAGTCGTAAATAGAAGACGGAAAGACAATACAATGGACAAACAAAAAAGGTCAAACATACTACACAGAAAACTAAAGATTGAGGTCAAAAAGAATATTTAGGTTAAAAAATAGATCAACGATCCACACAGACACAGGTGATTAAAATTTTATAATTCATCTAAAAATAAAACATAATAACGAACAACTCCGGCACTGTGATTCATGGTAAGATAAACTAGAATAGGTAATTACAATGTTCTTACCCACGCTGGCTACATTATCTGAACTACCAGGAATAGTCACACTGAATATTCTCGTTACGGCACCAAATGGATTTTTCGCATCACATTTGTACTCCCCGGCATCCTCTGGTGTTATGGCTTTGATCAACAAGTAATGCCTATATATAAAATATCTGAAATATATTGACAAAACATTGACAATATTGTAATTATTTATTGGTCGTCTTCAATAATTCATTTTTTTTTTTTTTGTAATTTAAAATATTTTGGAAGGCAGTGAGGGTGTTAAATATTACACTACTTTAAAATTCCATCATTCGATGTTCTTTTTGGAAACAACTGTTAGCAGTAAATGTTATTTGTGTATTGTCACTTGTAAAATTGTAGATTTCCAATTTAGTACACAGGGCGCATTTATGTAATAGCCTTTATAAGGTACGTTCATAATCAAAAGAATGAAAAGACAACACCTTTGAGTGCAAGAAGACAAAAAGACAACACCTTTGAGTGCAAGAAGACAAAAAGACAACACCTTTGAGTGCAAGAAGACAAAAAGACAACACCTTTGAGTGCAAGAAGACAAAAAGACATAATATAGAGTTTGTTTGTATTATGTTCAGGTACTTCTAGTTCGACTTAATTGAGGTACTTTCAGTCGGTTTGATTTGGGTTATGTCAAATTCAAGCAATTTGTTGTGCAAAGAAAATTTTGAAGATACTAAAGGGTGATAAAAATGAAAAACAAATAATAGGAAACCAATTTGCATTCAAGTAATTCGTCATGATTTTTTCATGTTTATACCTGCATTCGATTATGAAAGTGGCAAGTTTACGAACGTGAATTCAAGTTAATCTGGGTTATGTCAATACTAGGAGAGTTCATTTTAATCTGGGTTATGTCAATACTAGGAGAGTTCATTTTAATCTGGGTTATGTCAATTCTAGGAGAATTCATTTTAATCTGGGTTATGTCAATTCTAGGAGAGTTCATTTTAATCTGTGTTATGTCAATTCTAGGAGAATTCATTTGAATCTGTGTTATGTCAATTCTAGGAGAATTCATTTTAATCTGGGTTATGTCAATTCTAGGAGAATTCATTTTAATCTGGGTTATGTCAATTCCAGGAGAATTCTTTTTAATCTGGGTTATGTCAATCCTAGGAGAATTCGTTTTAATCTGGGCTATGTCAATTCCAGGAAAGACATAGTTTTGCTCAAACAATTTCTTTTTCAATAGATATCGTCATATGCCTACAGGTGCGATACATAAGCCTAAATCGCCAAAACTGAGATACATGGATACCGATGCATTCACATACAATTTAAACGCCTTTCAATGAGTTGTTGTGTGATGACTATACTAATATGTTCCGGTTGTCGTAATGACAATTCTGTCCCCTTTTGTCAATAATAACTTTTCACTGGATTGTTAGCAGGAGTAAAGCGACTTATGCCACCAATGGAACAGAAAATGTCTACTCTTTAGGAGCAACTGAGTTTGTCTCCGCTTTTTAATGAGGCGTGTGCTACTCAATCTGTAATTTTGTGGACAGTTGCTTGTTTATTTTTCTTTTGACCATTGTATTGGCTGTTCTTAGATTAACCGTTTCTCATTGCTCTTTTGATATCTTCAAACTTTTATTAATTTAGTTATGGATTTTTAAATTATCTTCAACAATATTTCCTTTATGTACCTGTCAACAGTTTATTGGTGGAGGAAAGCGCAGTATACTGGAGTAACAGGTGAAACAACAGACATGTCACAAGTCATTCACAACCTTTATGTATCATATAAGATTGTATCAAATGCACTTAACCATGAGCGGGACACCAACTCACAACTGTACTAGTGGTGATATGAATAGATTACATATATAATTGTATAACATACTACATGTGATCGAGGTCCCTTCGAATGATACGTTATAAAAAGGAAGATTTTAAATTTAGTGCGCAGAGCGCGTTTCTAGAATAACCTTCATCATGTACGTTCAAATTCGAAATATTGGGGAGCCAAATAATGTTGGAAGCAATAAATCCAAAGGGTCTAAACAGGATAGCTAAATTGTGCTAATGTCACCTATGCCTGAAGGAGGAGAACCTTACAACACTGGTTCTATCTGAGGTATCCAGTCCAATGACTGGATAATTTTTGTTGTATATGGGCACTGATCAAGGAAAGATTTGTGTGGTACTAGTATCTGATTCATGTAGATCAGTGGTAAGAAATAGTAACAGTATTAAATGGCGGACGTGATATAGGACACCACTGGAAACTATTGAACCATGCCTTTTACTGCTCTCTTTTCAGACAATTGTTTTGAAATTTTTGTCATTGCATGATAACACAATATACGTATATTGTCAGTAACCATCAAAATTTATTTGCACTCCCTGTGAAACAGGAAAGAAAAGCTCATCAAAGGCATACTTGTTTGCTTGTTTCTAATGCTCGTACGTACGTATATTGAATACATATTGATCAGTTAACTGACATTCGTGAGAAGGTCAATGGATTTCATATGATATACATGTACTTGTGTCTTGAAGTCATCCGTCTTTGTATACTATAGTTATATGTCAAGTATCAGTTAGTGGTATGTTAAGTCCTATTTCCTTCCAATAATTGCCTTAATCTACGTAGGAAATTATTTGATCTTGTGTTCATCTGATGTATGACTTCTAATCCTATTGAAATTACAATACAAACAAAATCATATTTAATAATATTCCTATGAAAATTACGAGCACTAATATATCAATTTAAAATGAAGGAACGCACAGTACCCAATTCTGAAGAGATGTTGAAATGTAAGGATTATCTTGATACAAAAGCAGCAATAAAGCTACCGTAAACAGAATTAATAGAAAAAATCTCGGATGACATACTACCTCATAAATGTTTTGGTTGAATACGTTATTGGTGTTTGTTGTCACTGTAAATCATCTTTAATCTGCTCTATCGTGACTATAAAATGTAACAGGGAGAAAAACACGAGCAGATATAACGAAATGGCATGTCAACACCCCAGCCATGTCTTGAAACCTTAACATTGTAGGTGGCTATCAGTACGCGATCTGACATCAGTTGTCACCGGTATGTAGTCAGAAATCAACAATCTCACCCAACCCCCCAAGACCAGAGTGTGAGACCAGGCGTGAAGTAATGACTAGAATTCTCTGTCTCCTTAAAGATAGCAGTCTTAAAATTAGGGAAGCACATATTCATCAGTACATATTGGAAAATGCATATCAGCCGTGAAACTAGAATTCCGAAAAGGTAAATCACGTCATGATGGCTACCACTGAATTTCTGAAACAGATGATGAATGAAATTGTTTGAGAACGAAACTTTACGGCAAGAGACACTATTTCAATTTGACCATTGTAAACTTAGAAGACTTCCAGTAGCGTCTGCACATGGAGAATGTATCTCCGAGTTGATTTGATATTCCAGAGCTTGTGCTTGTCAACAGAATTTCTTTTATATAAAGTTCTAGTCATCACTTTGAAGTCTTGCGATTGCCAACGTGACCACAAATGACCATATATATGCTCCAGTCTTGCGATTGCCAACGTGACCATAAATGACCATATATATGCTCCAGTCTTGCGATCGCCAACGTGACCACAAATGACCATAGATATGCTCCAGTCTTGCGGTCGCCAACGTGACCACAAATGACCACAGATATGCTCCGTTTGTCGTAGTCACAATCACACCCTTCTTTCTTCAGTCATGACTTGTCGTATCTTTAATTACATGAGTAACACGACGGGTGCTACTTGTTAAGCAGGATTTACATTTCCTGTAGGGGCACCTCAGTGATTCTTTGGTTTTCGTGGAGTTGGTGTTGCTCAATCTTTAACTTTAGTTTCTGTGTAGTTTTATCTGAACCAGTGTTTGTATATTTGTCTTCGTGCTGTTGACAATTGATTTACGCTTTCTGATTACCCCTTTAGTATCCTCAAATGTTTCTTTCGGCCCTGAAAATGAGATATACATGACTATTTTCAAATATATTAAGGAACTTAGCCATTAATGTTCATACTTTTTAGATCTCCTGATTTGTTCCCCATCCTTACTCCAGCTTGTGTTTGGTTTAGGTTTGCTGCCTACTTTGCATATCAGTTTGACATTTCGCCCTGCCACGGCTTCAATAGTAACCGGTGATTGCCCCAATTTATCTATAAATCTTGGAGGTGCTGTGAATAACAAAAAAAAACCAAAGCATTGTTACGGAAAGTTATCGTTATTTTATCTATATAACTCGAATATAGAAATAAGAGGTTTCGTGATATTGATAATATGGAGTTAAACACGATAGAACAAACATATGAAAAGATCCATTTAAAGCGTACTGATTTGTATTCTCCACTTGCTCCGATAAAGATTACGTCATAAAACGTTTTATTTTTATCTTTTGTAATATTTGTTGATAATTTTCCTGAGTTAGTTATTATTCTTTAACGCCAAGTCAGCAATTGTTCGGCCATAATATGACGAGATCAATTTACTTTTTGATGCGATGACTATGTCTTTACTAGACCAACATGCTTAATCGGATTTTTACAGTGCTAGCTCATTAAAATAACGTCCACATGTAGACATTTTCTGGACTCCGGGCCATTTTCTGGACTCCGGGCCAATCAGTCATTGCTCCTTAATACTGTATATTTAGCGGAAAAAATATGATACACATGTAACAATTATAAAGTCTTTGGTTTCTGATCGGGTATCGAATCCATGTCCATGTTTATGTTGCATTTTTGTGGTAGTATGTGGTCTTTTTGAATGGAAGTGAATATTTTATAATTTTTCTATCGCTTGTTTATATCTTATTGATCTTGGAGGTTCAATTATCGTCCAATTATCAAAAGACCCATTCAAAAAAAATCCCACATATTATCACAAAAAAGTAACAAACATGAACAACACAAAAGCAGGGTCAATGAATGCTCGTAGTTAAGTGACTACTAGCAAGGAACTAGGAATGTTGAATCAGTTTGTGAAAGACTACCACTCTTGGAACAAAACAAATCATAACGGATACTTCTAACAGGTCAATTTATTATAAAACTCGAAAGAAATTAAAGGACAGAATAAATTTTTCATCAGTTTGTTTGAATCAACTATTGAACATGAAATAGTAATATAATATGGAGTGAAAAAGGAATGTACTGTAAGGGTATGCAGTCCCCAAACTCGAGGTACTTAATGGCATGTCCTTGTGATGTGGTCTAGTGTGCATTTGATTCGCCCCGCTCAATCAGCAGACGTCTTTTCGTAGAGGTTGTACCATGGATCGTAGAAACTATGTAATATTTCTATAACCGATGTTCCCTTTGGGTATTATCATTTACGTATACAATACTATTTACATGTGTATCAAAAACTAACAAGGTACAATTCGTATTAACCATAACATGCAATTATACTAAAAAAATATCCAATTAGAACATTATATCAAATAAATACTTTGTTCTGATTGGACAATTTTAGGGTTTACGGATAGGTTTACGACCGAACGGCATGCTCACAATTTAATAGAAAATGAAAACCAAAATAACAGAAAACTTTTCTAATATATTGTCACTTCTTCCTCGTCATCGGTAGCTCACAGCGTCCCGGCGACTGTCTTTATAGCCAATCAAATCACAGCTGTTAAATGTATCTAAATTACGAAAGGAATTCAATGCAAATTATGGGAGCCTCCATTTTACAATGAGTACACATAATTCAAAATGAAACACCACATTATTTGTGTGGTATGGATTTGTTTATAATATAGAAATGCAAAACAAGTATCATGAATTCTCTGATTTACATTAAAGCAAAATATTATAATACTTACTTGGTCTTCCACACATTACATCTTTCATGCAAACTATAAAGAAAACTGTGAATATCACTGAAAACTTCATCCTCCGTATTCTACAGTTGACCAATTCAAAATAACTAGAGTATTGGACTCTCCATGTGGTCAATTGTAATTAGTCAATTACCAAAAGTTCTTTCCGTAGGATGTTGTTTAAGCCGACTTTTGTATCGTTTGGATAAGTGCATGTAATTATAAGCTCTGGGTTTAAAGATGACCTTGATTTGAAGAGTTTGAAACAAATATCTAACGAATATAAACAAATTAATGTATAATATTCTAGATTTAGGTCATAACCAGAGAGCATATTGAAATTATGTGTTGTTTTATTCTACACAGTGGTATGCGACCAAAATAAGATAAAAAGATAACAAGGGCAACGCAAAGCGTGGCGTATCCCCTCGCCTAAAAATTTCACCCGGTGACCTTGACCTTTGACCTATGACCTATGACCTTGAAAATCAATAGGATTCCAGATTCTCTTAAGGACCAAGTATGTACCAAGTTTGGTCAAAATCCATTGAAAGATGTTGATTCTAACGTGTTCACAAGGATGTTACATGGTAAACATTTTACCTGGAGACCTTGACCTTTCACCTTGAAAATCAATAGGGTTCAAAATTCTCTTAAGGATTAGGTATGTACCAAGTTTGGTCAAAATCCATTGAAGGATGTTGATTCTAGAGTGTTCACAATGATGTTATGCGGTAAAAATTTGATCCGGTGACCTTGACCTTTGACCTTGAAAATCAACAGGGTTTCAGATTCTCTTAAGGACTAAGTATGTACCAAGTTTGGTCGAAATCCATTGAAGGATGTTGATTCTGAAGTGTTCACAAGGATGTTATGCGGTAAACAATTGATCCGGTGACCTTGACCTTTGACCTATGACCTTACGGAAGGACGGACGGTAGCGTTACTATATCCCATCGCAACGGTACGGATAACGTACAAATATGTGATAAAAACGTTTATCACATATTTGTACGTTATCCGTACCGTTTTGCTTGTGTGATAAACGAAGACGTTCCCGATCCATATCAGTGCCCGGGGCAAATAACCGGTTATTGTGCCCTGCATCGATGACGTCATTGTGACAAGTAAGCAAAAATCATACAAAAACCGATAAAACGGAGATGAAAAATATCAATACAAAACGTAAAACTGAGAGTAACATAAGGATATTCAATGATTGGTTATTAACAGTGGGAGAACACCGTAATCCTGAATATATTGGATTCGATTCATTGAAATGTATCCAAGCTTCCATCAGTAGATATCTTAGTGATGGCGAATGTAGATATTCACGCCATCGTATCGATTATTGAGAACTATGAAAATAAAACAGTTAGTCTAATTTTCATCAGTAATAACTCTGTTCAGTCAACGGATACTAATAATAACTCTAATAAGCAAACCGCTATCGTTTTGGCTCCCATTTTGCCCAACTCCAAAATAACACAATTCCCATACTCAAATATCCAGAGAAATGTGACAATAATTTTTTATGACACAAATGATATGAATTGGAAGTCTGATTTATAATTACTGAAAAGTTATGATCAATACCTGTGATAAATACGGTGAATAATGTGTTGATTTTTACACGTTATTTATTTTGTTGTTATGTTGATGAATAAACATAAATTCAATATTCATTTACAATTTATTTATTTCTCGCCTTGGGCTGATATGAAAGTCTCGGGATGATACCGGAACCGATATGGAAATGGCCATGTTATAATCTATATATATCAAATTTAGTGCGCACGACACGTTTCTGGAATAACCTTCATCAGGTACACTCAAAATCGAAAGATTGGAAAGCCAAATAATTGTTTTGGAGCAATAAAACCAAAGGACCTGACCAGAATAGCCAAAATCGGCTAGGCGTCCCAACTCGGAATGGCATTCATTACAAGATTTCCAATAAAATATTTTGGCGTAAATACTTTCAAATCGTTGTGAGGTGTTGAATATAGAAATACAGATAGCACAAATTTTTGGATAATTTTTATCAAATTATTTATCAAAATGAATTAACAATTCTGAAGGTACATTCTGAATCATACGTACATGTTGAGATATTATGGCAGTTAAATAATACTCATACAATTTTAATACTTTTAAAGTAAGACATAGAAATATACACAAATCTTTTGATAATATGCAAAACTTTTTTATTGGAAATCTTGTAATAAAATTAAAACCAAGATACAAAACCATCGAAACAATTCAAAAATCAAATATCAAGATCGTAGAAAAAGATCAAATCGATAGCTTAACACACAAATACATGACCGATCAATGTAATCTCATCAGGCATACAACGTCATTTTAACGTTGAATCAACGTTGATATAACATCACGAAGTTTTTCCAATGTCATGTCAACGTTGAAATGACGTTGGTTGTCTGCTGGGAATGGATCCTATTCCGATTTAAAGCCTAATTCCGATTTGGGACATCCCGATTCAAATCGGGACCTAACAACAACAACAACAATGGTAACAGGTCAAAACACCCCCACTTTTTACCAAAACGCCCCACTTTTTTCCCCAAAATAAATCATTATCATAAAAATATTTTGTTGTGATTCAAATGTTTATAAATGTCTTCCCGCGAGCCGTTTTTGTTCGAATGTTTTGTTTTTGTTTTATTATATTTCCATTAATCTATTTATTAAAATTATAAATTTAATCAAAATTATACATAGAAAAAGTTCATTGTTTTTACAAGACTTGTAACCATTAAAAATAATATATATAATTTTAGGTACATATATAAATACAGCTGATATTCCCAGACTGAGAACAACAAAGTAAAAACTCTTTCAGGTATGAGGTAGCAAGATTATGGAATACATTGCCAAGTGAGGTCAGAAATATGTCCTCATTTGACCAGTTTAAAAATTATATTTCGGATTGGTGTGATGGAGAAAAAAGTGGTTCCGCAGCTCTTGTAAATTTCAAGCTGTGCTGTCTCATGCCTGAATATACGCCTGCTTTATCACTTACTTTATTTGCATAATTTGTGTTTGTTTGCTTTTTATATGATCTAATTTGCTTCTGTGATCATAGATCTCTATTTGCTCTTGTGATTATATTTGCTTTTGTGATCATATTTGCTTTTGTGATCTTATTTGCTTTTGTGATCTTATTTGCTTTCATATGATTTTATCTGCTTACATGTGATTCTATTTGCTTTTCTGTGCTCTAATTAGCTTTTTCTATGCTCTTACTTGCTTTTTATATGTTCATATTTGATTTATCTGTGCTTGCCTGTTTTTTAAACAAATATGATTGCTTGTATATATATGTTATAATCGGCTTTAAGAGCTTCATATACCTCGCGTTATTTGTTATATGTATCATATGTCGTAGTTTTCTGCACTAAATCTGTATCTGTATCTATATAGTTACGTCACAGATTCCCAACTGGGCTACTTTGCGACGGAGTTGGTCTGCGCTGATCTAGTCGCGCTGACTGAGGAGAGCAGATTTGAACTCCTCAGTTTTACTGACGCATACTACACGGTCATCCAGGTGGTTCCAGTCTATTGCTGTGCGTACAAATCATGAGTTCTTGTATTGTTCAGTTCTTGTGTGTGGTATCACTACTGCTCTTTTGTTGTTTCTTACTTGCTTTTCAATTATGTTTTTAGTGTCAAAGTTTGCAAATGATTTGGCTTTGATTTGTCGTTTTGGTCTATGGAATGTTATGATATCATCTGGCGGAAGCGCCGGTATCTGCCCCTCAACCACTTTGTAAAAAAATATGCATAAAAATAACAAAAATCGCAAATAAATACGTGAATTTAATCACATCAAATCAATGGTGTTCTGTTAAATATCTCTGAACTCTTCTGGGCGGTGTTTTTTTTGCTACTAGGAAGAGGATCGGAAGACCTTCCAGTCCGTTTTTTTTGCCAACGGAAGATCTTCGGAAGAGCTTCCGTCTCTTCCTTTCCACGAGGTACATTAGACGGAAGAGTCACGTGATTCAAAATGGAGACCGAAGACCTTGTTCTGATGTGTGACATATCTTGAAGTTAATTCATGTCCGATTTTGATAATTGTTATATCAATAAATTCAGAATTTAATGTAGTTTTACTCTATAATTTCAAAATAATTTTCTCTGAGAAAATTTTTGAGAATACACAAGTTAAGCACACGACTAAATTAATTTCTTTCCAAACACAATGCAATGATAGTAATTTTGTAGACAAATTATTTAAGTCTGTGTTTAAATCATGCATACAAGCCAACCCTCGAGAGTCTAAAAGCGGTAGGGGGGTCTGGGGTTTGTCCCCCCCCCCCCTTAGAATTGTTTTTTTCAGAAGAACGCAAACTGGTGCATTCTGTTGCATTTTGGATTTAAAATCTGTTCAGTCAAATCTTTAAATATAGTATGAAAAAAACATGAAACAATGGAAATTAGCATTTTACCTATATACAAGTCCACCCTCGGTCCCTCGAACTCGGATGGGTCGAATACCATGGATGTCTCGAACTTATTTGAAAGTCTCGTCAATTTTCCATATATGTTTAAGTAAAAAAAA
>MJUT01014670.1:173456-195154 GCA_002080005.1 Gigantidas platifrons | reverse complement strand
TCGATAAATTATCGATAAATTATCGATAGTGAATGAAGAAAATGAAGACATAGTTAAGACAAGCATGTCACATGATCCTTTGAATGACAAGGAGTCACTAACATCTGAAGACACTAGTACAAGTGTACCGCCATCATACTGTACGACAGAAAAGGCGGAAACGACGGCAACCAGACGGTACTTATATATATACTTACATTTAATTTATTTTGAGAATGCAACTGATCAACATAAGAGCCAAATGTTGTAATTCCAACAAACGGAAATGAAATATAACGAACAATTAATATTACAAAACTTACATACAATTAAATGAACTGATTTTAAACAATTAAATATGTTCATTTTAATACATAGGAATAAAGTAATAGGCTTGTAGTTTTTTTTTAACATTATCAGGTGCACAGTGACTGATGCATACAAACAAATGCATTGATATACAAGTCAGTATACATTGCTTTCCCCTTCAACTCTAGTTATAATGATACCATTTACAAAAGCGATATTAGGGACAATTCTCTGACTTTCTGGTAGATAATCCGTCTTAGTGGGTTAATGCTTAACATGATTGTAACATCAGGTGTGGAATAGTGCGAGATCACGGTTTGCCAAACAAAAGAATATAAAGACTGCTACCTTGTTGACTCGGCAGCATAAAAGAACAAGAAATATAGTATAACTAATCGTAGATTTTGAATATCAAAATAATATCATGAGTGACCAAAGTACGCATAAGGATTAAACGAGTGGGAGCTTGTTCCGCCTACGAGAGTAATCATTAATGCGTATTCGGTCACGAGTGGTCTTACTTTGATATTCAAAATGTATGATTTAGTTATACTGTTTATTATAGCGAGCATCGCAGGATGCGAGCTAAACAGCAACATGTGTGTAAGGAGATGAATCAATATATGATCAATAACAACCGGAAATGGATTCTAAGTTTCAGCATAGAATGGACAATCGGAGTGAAGTACAGGAAATAGCCTTTTAATTTGAATAAAAAATAACTATCCAGTTTATAAATAACAAAGATAAAATTAGAAAGGAAACCGTACATGAAATGATTAATTTATTTAAAAAATGGACAATCGTTAGACCTTCTTATTTCGCCCCTAAGGAACGATCGGCCCTACAAAAAAGTCGTCCCTGATATATCTCGGCCCAAAAAAATCTCCTTTGCAATAGAATTAACTGGGTAAGTCGAATAGGAATCATTCACCGCTTCTCCCGTTTGGTGACGCCACTGTTCCATAAGTGGTTAATTGTGCGTTTGAATCACAAAGACGCTTGTATCTTAACGTTAACCTAACGACGGCACTGAATTATAAAACTTGGATGGTGCAAACATTGAAGCTTAACTAGTACAGCACGGGTGATATTACCTGTTAGAAGTATATATTTAGTTGACGAGTATATGTAAAATAAAAGTATTATCTTTAAGTCGCAAGAAAAGAGTTTTATTGTGACCATATTAAGAAATAAAACGGACGTTTACAAGCCATATCGGCATGTACATGTACCTTAGTGCACAGGGACCTGCTCCCGGTCAATAAAAAGATCGACTATCCACATACATGTATATACACTAGTCTAGTGGATAGTCGATCTTTTTATTGACCGGGAGCAAGTCCCTGTGCTTAGTGTAGCCTATACATGTTCATAAAAGGTGTACTGTCTACATGATGTTTGGTTACTCACACTGCAATACTGATGAACTTCATTACAACATTTTAAAGTATACATGAATTTCGGGAAATACTGCCTCCAAGTGAACAAAATAGAATAATAAAGTCCCTGTCTTCATATACATTTTCAATTAATATATCTAGGTCTCTCTATATTTAGGCAATCTTCTAATCTAAATCACACTCTTTAAAATTATTTGGTACAAAATCATACAGATAATATATTCCTTCTTCGCGTAGTGTTATAATTAACTGTTAAAGATTCGACAATTTAACAAGCGGGTTAATCATAGCATTTATTTTAGAAAGATTTTGAGCAGATGTGTTATGAATTGCATAATAGATACTTAAATATAAAGAAAAGTCGTTGTTTCTTACTATTTTAAATTATTTTCGACAGATTTTGGTAGCATTCAAATATTTTGTACAATCAGACTGGCGGATCATCGTAAAAAACCTGAAACTGCCATACAATGTAAAACTAAATAAGACTGAAGTTGTCACCGAGATAATTCCGTCGGGTTTAAATGGGATTCGTGCTGATCAATCTTCAGTTTTCTGTGTAGTTTTTTGTAGACCACCAGTTTATCATTTTGTCCTTTTTCTTTTGGCCATTGCATTGCCTGCCCTTCTTCGATATATGACTTCCGATATCCCTTTTGTAGGTTTATTCCATTCTAATGCAGGTAAAAACGTTATTGATAACTTTAGTTAGCTACCTGTTATTGAAATGAACAGTCAAACGATTTAAATTACGATTTCAGTAATGCTACGAAAAAAATCGGGAATTTGCATAAAGCCCAGCGTTCTATACAATAAAAAAAAACTTAAAAAATGTAAATGTACACGATTGGAAACATACGGACTACTGGGTTTGGTGTTTAACACCACTTTCAACAAATTTCAGTGGGGGTCAAATCAAATTAAATTATTTGAAAATAATCATAAATGTGTTCCCTTTGGATTGTTAATTACAAGCATAAATTTATTATTGCTATCAATTTTTTTTTTATTGGCCGTTTTTAGATTTATTTTGTATAAGCTCCCCTTTAAATGATATAAAGTACCAATTATGCTACTTGAAAAGGTGTCTATGCACACAGAAATTATATTTGTTCATTGTTACAAGGTTTTTATTAATATTACTTGTTCTTTTTGTGTTTGTTGAAAATAGTATATTACTGCCTAAAGGTATAAATTAATTTGTTGTGTTCCTGTGTATTGTACATGTATGGTTTTGATTTTTTATACTTTTACCCAGATTTTTATTATTAGTCATAAAAGGACAATTTTTTCCCAGAACAACAATTCTGTTTCAGAGTGCATTTTATTTTCAGGTACAAAAATGTAGCATCGAAATCTTTTTATCAGAGTAAAAAACACCCTTTTCCCCTAATGCTAATGCGAAGAAATGAAATGTGATACACATATACACCGTTAGGAATTAATTAATAACCTAATATCCATGTCGGACACTAGTCAACTGTTCCAGCGCAATGGTTGTAGTATAAGATAGAAATATACAGTACTATTTAAAAAAAAGAAGCGACCCGTATTGAATATCCCGCAATACGGGTAACTTCTTTTGTTTCATAGTAGTTTATCTAACTTGTAAAATAATGTTATAATTTATAAAATAAAAATAAAAATCGTGAGAACAGTTTTGTTTGTGAACGAAACGTACAGAATTGTCCTATTCATGTTATAAAGGCATTACATATTGACGTGTCCTTGTAAATAACGTTAACAATTCAAGCGTCATCGAGATTAAAACGTTCCGCTAACCACTTATGGAACAACAGCGACGTCTGTCGAAAGAAATTTGGTGAATGATCCCTGTTGAAGAACAAAGAAAAATAATCAAGAATAATGAAGAAAAGAACCCACAACTACTATTTGTACATTTACATGTCTATGCGTAGATGCGATGCTCGCCTGTAGGATGTGCCTAATCCATATTATAGACTTTCAAAATTTCTTACAATTTATTTTTATTATTTGTATATTTCATTCCATGCAAATGAGTCTATGAGCAATGCTACTAACGGTTTCAGTTGGAAGGATCTGCCATCTTGAAAATGTGAAATCCTACATGTCATGTTTACAACAATGCACAAAAATAATTAAAATGCTTACCTTGAAAACTTATTTTAGTCAAATTTGATCAATATTGAAGCGTACACGAAGCCAAATACCGTCTAATCTTTACGTTTCAAACTGGAAGTCTTCATATGACGTCAATGACGTCATGTTGGTTATGTGCCAAAATCGTCAATAACATTTCGCGGATTTTTTTCAGTTTACAATCGAATGTATAATCATCGTAACATAACACACTTATAGTTGTGTAAAAGTAGTTCCGGCGGGAAAAACTGATATCTCACATGTGAGATACCGGAATTTACTTCACGATAAATCCCCATAATTCACACCTATCTATATAATAACAAATACTAACTGACTGGGCATCATGATACTTTATCTGAGTGGAACACGCATTGTCTCCCTATCAACTATAAAACATTTTTTTAAATCCAGCTTGTTCACATGGTGATATATCTAATTATTTACTTGCCAGTTGGAAATATTTACTCTCTTACTTAATTGCCCAATAATAGCATAAGTTGATCGCATTGTCTTTACATATGAAGGACGGAAAAGACCGCATTAGAACTGTCACTTCTGTCTTTATAAAACATTTGTTTTAAAAATAATTTTTTAAATTGTTTTCGATACCATGCTTGGCCGAATCTAATTTGGCATTATTCATTGGAAATTGTTCCGTTTCAGTTTAATGAAAAATTGTTAAATACGTAATTTATAACTTATTAAACGTATATATATTCTAATGTATTAATACTAAAAATGGTGAAGAAATGTATAATGTGTCCTGTGTTATATGTTTTTATTACAGGGCATGGGACATTTTTAGGATAACAGAACGAGACGAAGAAAGTCATGAAGATGTAGAAAGACTTGTCCTCAAGTTTTGCAGATTAATTACTTACTTTGCACTGTTTGTTGGAATTTTAGGAAAGGGAACATTGACAACCTTTATTCCTCTCCTACTTGCATCAAGACTGAAGAATGATGACGATAGTGAAAAGGTGCTTATTGGTTTCTTCTTCTTAACCGTCTAAATGACCATAAACAGTTTAGTACTTTTTACCAGTTATTTTTCAATATTGTCTGATAGCGCAGCAAGATGAAATCCTAATAAGAGACAATAGTAAGCAAATCACATTTCGAATAACCGAAGGCACAACACTAGTGAAACATGAAAAATAATAGATTAATAACGACCACACAACATAAATAAACATAAAAATGAATGTGTTTATTTCTCCTGCTCTAAACATGGTACCCATGCTGAAATCCTAACTTGCATATTCAAAGTATAGTACATATCTGCCAGAGCAGGCAAGGTACTAATATGGACATTAATGTGACGCGTCCCTTCACTTTTAACTAAGTAGAGATACACTTGTTATTGATTGGTATACAACATCTGAAATTGAGAACGAATGAAAACACTACTTCATGTCATGCGCGAATTCTAGCTTATTCGGGAATAAAAAGAAGCTTTATCAAGATATAAGGAAACAAGATCAACACGGAATACTAACAGAACCGTTGGTTGGAGTTAATGAATGTTCTATGCGTTCTTCGATCAAGAGTTATAAACAAATTACATTATTCTGTAATATTTCCCATTTTACACCGTTTTTTTCCTAAATGTTTGATACTACTATCGAATACTAATGAAATTCACTATTATAATTGTGTTATTTTTACCAATGTGTGAATTTCCGCACGGATAAGATATATATCTCAATTCACAATGAACTTTCAATATTGATAGTATACATTGTCTTCTAGATACCAGAATGGAGATCTATTGCAGCAACACAGCTCATTGTATGCTATAGTGCACCAGTAGGACTAACGTTTCTAATGTCTTTGTGGAAATCTATGTTTGGACGGGTTGAATGGTGTGGTTTCAAGTCTATTGCACCCGTAAGTGGTCAAAGTTAACAATATTGTGTTTGCAACAAATTCTTCTCCTTGATTGCATTGCAACAGCCAAATATCACAATACTGGTGACGGATCACAGAGATTAACCTAAACAGTTACCCAACGAGTGCCTGTTGTCAGGATATAATAAGGAAAGTCTGAGCATGGACTCTAGCTTCTAACGTGTTTGGAGAGTGCTCTTTAGTATATTTCGAAAGAAAAAATAAATCGGCATTATCCAGCTCTCCATACTTTTTCAATGACATTTCATTGCTTCATTTCTGCATGCTTACTAGATATTGTTGAACGTATTCTCATGAATATTCTTGAAATGTTTCCCCGAGGACGTTAAGCAACTAACAATTAATCAATCAAGAAAAAACACCCATCAGGGCAATTAGAGAAAACTTAACTTTGCTTAGCTTGTGTCTACTACAGTTTGTCTGTTGTATTGACAAATAATATAAACGTAGATATAAAATTTAGTACACACGAAAATATGGTTCAACTAGAAAAAGAAAAAAAAAACTACATTTACCCCAAACCTAATAAAATTTGCTGCCTGATCTTTTCCTTAGCAGTAGATATTTCCCTTAGAAACACATTACAATTAATGAATGCATTTATTTTAAAATTAATTTTGCAGATTGCTATTTTCGAATGTGGACATATTTCCGGTACAGCTCTTCTTCTGTTTAAAATACTACCCAATTGTTCCACTATGTCAGGTGTAATAATATCACTAACTACATTGATGTTTCCAGCATTACTTAATATTGGAAAGGAAGTAATAAAATCTAGAAAAAGAAATCTTAGATGGAAAATATGTGGGTATTCAGCAGCCATTGCAACGATTATTATACAGATTGGAGCATTAATCTGCATCGCATCTGGACATCAGTATTATTTTAGCTACATCATACAAGATAATATCAGTGAAGCATTGTATAACGATCGGATGTTATTAATTCTAGGATTAATACTGTTTTCCTTGGGTTATTTTGAGAATTTTGTCCACGGAAACATGTTTGAATCTTGGAGGAATAGTGTCCAAAAAAGCAGACCGAAAATAGATCTGTTATTATGTCCAATTAAAGTTGGTCTGTTCATCTTACTGACACATTATTTGTCTCCAGAATTCGAATTTAAATTGACAACTTCAGACACAAAAGCAATGTTCTATGACAGTACAGGATTAATGATTCTACAGATATATAGCACAATATGGATAGGATATGAAGCCACAATTGCATGTCAACTGCAAATGCAGCAGTTGGCATTTTATATTTCTTTGATTGCAGTTCCATGGTCATGTTTTGGGTTCCTTTTATACTTTTGTTCGTACCACAATAAAGTGGAAATAATTTTAGAAGGTCAGTTGGTATGCTCTGAGGTTCACGTCGGTAACTGGATATACACCTTTAGTCTGTTATGGCTATCTTTGCTGTTTATAACATGGCATGCGGTTATCCCAGAATGCAACAGAATGGACAAAGCAGAGAGGTAAGTCAACAAATAATTAAAATAAAGTCAACCCATGTAGTTTTAAATTTTTAGTTTTATCTCAAACCCTCTATTGTGTTTAGGTTTATTCTGGAGAATCTGGAGAACTCCCTTTTACCTTGTTTTAACTTCGGTTCATCAATTCCTAATCAGTATTTAAACGGATTTATGAAAATTCACAGGAATTCAAGATGATTCGTTTTGGCGTTGGGCAATGATAGTTGAAATAGCAAGAGTCCCTGTGATTCGTCAGTGGTAAGTCAATGGAAGGTGAAATAGTAAGATTAGGAGTCCCTGTGATTCGTCAATGGAAGGTGAAATAGTAGGATTTAGAGTCCTTGTGATTCGCCAGTGGTAAGTCAATGGAAGGTGAAATAGTAAGATTTGGAGTCCCTGTGATTCATCAGTGGTAAGTCAATGGAAGGTGAAATAGTAAGATATCCATAGCGAGTCCCTGTGAACTATTGGACATATGAAATTTACAGATCATCATATTCTTCAATGTATCTATGTATATCTCTTCGTTGTCACTTTAAATTCCTCATGTTTTGAAAAAACGAATTCTAAAAAAAAAACATCATAAATATTTTAAATGTGCCTGTTTATTTTGTTTCCACCGCTCATTCTTGTATTCTATTTATTATTTATCAATTAACGCTTTTCAATTGATTATATTACTGTAAAATATGTGATAAACATCATTGTTACATCATATTTCAATGACAATATTTTTTGTCATCTTTCAACAGGTTGTTTGTACTACCAATGAGAGATTCATTATTTTCTGCTATCGGTTTGCTATTGAGAAGAAAAGACGATTATTTTGAAAAAGATGTAAAAGGGGAAAGCAGGAAAAACAAAGAGGAGTCAACTAGAAAGCATTCGAATGCAACAGTTTCAAGTATATCTGGAAAACATTCTGCAGAATCAATGAAGAAATACAAGAAGGAATGTGGAAATAACAGACCTTTTATATATGTTTGTGGGACAATGTGGCATGAAACGAACACGGAAATGCTGCAGCTGTTAAAATCGTTATTTCGGTAAGACATTATTACAGTTTATTGAAAGCGGTATTTTTTTTAGATTATCTAATTCACGTTTGTGCGTATATAGCTTTATAATGTAAAAAAATCCAAATTGAATGCAGCAATTTATTCTCAAACATGCTAAGCGACTCCTTCATCATGATAAATGAATACCTTTTATTTTTAGGCTCGACTATCACAGAATGTTGCGTAGAAATGCAGCAGATTTAACAAAGAAACCACTACACTACTTTGATTTTGAAAGTAAGGTGTTTTTCTTTATTTTATGTAAGAAAAATCAGAAGTAATAAAGAAATTCAAGAATGGACAAATAATTAGACATAGTTCAAACGTACGATGTCAAAATAATTAGACATAGTTCAAACGTATGATGTCAAATAATTAGACATAGTTCAAACGTATGATGTCAAAATAATTAGACATAGTTCAAACGTATGATGTCAAATAATTAGACATAGTTCAAACGTATGATGTCAAATAATTAGACATAGTTCAAACGTATGATGTCAAATAATTAGACATAGTTCAAACGTATGATGTCAAATAATTAGACATAGTTCAAACGTATGATGTCAAAATCAGACAACTATCGCGCAAATTAATGATTCTTTTTTAGTTTCAATTCACAGAAAATTTCAGAATAATATATGAAAAACCGTCTAGGTATAGTTTATTATATGCTCTGTTCATATGTCTGTAAAGAAACTAATGCCAATTTAATTTTGTAAACAGTTTAATTAATAATAATGATACATATGCAATTAACATGAGATGATGTTATTCATTTAGAGGGGGGTTGTAGTGTTTTTACTGACAAGTTCAGCAATATTTCAGTTGCATCGTAGCGGTCAGTTTTATTGGTGGCGAAAACCGGAGAATCCGGAGAAAAACACCGACCTGCAGCAAGTCACTGACAAACTCTATCACATAATATTGTATCGAGTACACCTCGCTATTTGCGGGATTCGAACTCTCAGCTTATATTTATTGAGGTTTGGTTTATGGTGTTTAACGCTACTTTCAACACTATTTTCAGTTACATTGTGGTGGTCAATTTTATTGCTCGAGGGAACCGGAGTAACCGGTGAAAACCAACGACCTGTGGCAAGCCAATGACAAACTTAAAAATTGATCACGTAATGTTGTATCGAGTACACCTCGCCATTAACAGGATTCGAACTCTCATCGTGTTTTTATTTAGAAGCGCACTACTGATTTCCCGTTGACATTCTAATACATGCATCTAACTTCCATTTATTTATTTTAGTTCATATAATATTTGATGATGCATTCTGTGATGACGATGTAAAAGTCAAAGGTCAAAGGATACTCAACTCTTATGTCAAACAGCTCGTTTCTTTGATGTATAAAGCAGCATCGTGAGTAAATATAATTAGTTAACATTACGATGTAAGTGTGGCGACCTCCATTTTTTCTGTGCAATTATGATGGAAACATTATATATTAAAATTTAATTCAAGCTTATAAATAATTTATGAAGGAGAGTTTATCATGAAATATAGACAAGCTACTTGAATTATTCAATAACGAGTGCCAGATGATACCAGTATGTCTTAGACAAACTCGATACAACCAAAGTTGTTCACAACATAATAGTATAACAGTTATCTTCCTGTAGTATGTTGGAGTGTCTTTGACGTGAAGGGATTGTTGGACGTTTGATTCAAACTGACACACACAATCCTATTTTTGTTTGTTCTTATATTAATAGAACTGTGGCCAAGGGTAATATTGATTGGAATTCTTCTCCAACGAAGATTACCACACCATATGGAGGACAACTGATATGGACAATGCCAGGAGGAACACAGCTGATATGTCATTTAAAAGACAAGGAAAAAATACGCCCTCGAAAACGTTGGTCACAGGTATATATGTAACTGTGCTGCTCACTTTATGATTGAACATACATCTAAGTGTTGAGACAAATATTGAAAATGAATGGGGATGAATAGTCATCATTAGTTTCTTATAACGATCGGATTCAACAAAGAAGAGTTTGAAGATGCCAAGGGGGGGTAATCAGAATCCTTAAATCGAAGAATGACAAGCAACACACATTTAGGCCTAGTGCACATAAAGTGTTTCATCGGGTACACTGATAATCAAATTATGGGAGGGGTTGTCATGGTCGTGATCGTATGATAGTTGGATTTACAATAAATAAAATCCCATTCACGGCGAGGTGCTTTCGATGCAACATTATGTGGTAAAGTGTGTCTGTGACTTGCGACTGGTCAAGGGTTTTCTCTGTGTACACCGGTTTGCTCCACCAATAAAACTGACCGCCTCTATATAACTGAAATAGTTGAACGTGGCGTTAAACACCATAAACCAACCAGAATTAAAACAGATTGATGTACATTGTATAGTAATTGTGACATTATTAGATTGACTTCTCTAGTTGATTAGGAGATAACTATCAGGAAACAATATAGATGACCATGTATACTACTTTCAGATTATGTATATGTATTATTTACTTGGATACAAGCTGACAGGTACCGGTGAAGAAAAGGATGTAATAGGGGAAAGTAATAGGAAAGAGAATCCCTTTGCTAGACCCGGAACATCTTTGTTAAATCATTTGAAAGTAGAAAAGGTGAAACGGGTTAGTATTGTTTTTTTTATTCTTTTACTTTTCTGATTCATATCAAAATATCGTTTACCCTTAAATAAAGAAAATAAGACAATGCTTAATAATTCGTTATTTCCATGTATTTTAGTTCATCTGTCCAAAGACCAAGTGAGTGTTTGTCATCACGTGGATTTAGTAATAAGTCCTTCTTAAACTTTTTATATATAATTATTCACCTCTGACTCGCTGTGCACAATAAATCTTAATTGTGATGGTCCTTGTCTGTTCCTTTCACAATTGTCTATGACATCCCGCCCCTATTCAAGGTACCGTTACTAATAATAGATACTGCTCTATTTAAAGCACATCCACATAACGACAGCAGCTGAATTGCAAAATGTGGCTTATTTTCATAAAATCGTATTGAAATCATCTCAGAAATTGTTGATACTAATGAAAACAAAGTAAACAGTGGTGATATTAGAACGGTTCACTATCAAATTTGTGACAGCCCTGTCGTTTCTCAAAATAGAAAGTTCTTCAACTCATCATTATAGCTTTGCCGAGCTCAAATTAAGCAGTATTGTATGATATATCTTAAGGTGTTTTAAATGTTTTTTTTTCATGCGCTTTGTATCGATTATGCAATTAGGCATATTTTGATAAATAATTTCCCGGAATCCTTGAGCTAAATTAAACCAAATCGGACTTGAATAGTCCTTGGGTTGTCCCTTTTTAATATTGTGTCCGGTACACTTGACCTTCATCCAAGATGGCTGTCAGTACAAAAGATAGAAATTTCTTAAAAATGGTAAAAATAAAATGTTAAGTTTAAACATGATTCCCATTGTTAAGCATATGTTCCGTATTTTCTATAAAATTTAGTAGGTACTTAATTTGAAAGTTACCGCTTCCAGTGATCCAGGGTCGCCCCAATTACTTCCAGTGATCCATAGTCTCCCCCATTACTTCCAGTGATCCATGGTCGCCCCCATTACTTCCAGTGATCCATGGTCGCCCCCATTACTTCCAATGATCCATGGTCGCCCCCATTACTTCCAGTGATCCATGGTCGCCCCCATTACTTCCAATGATCCATGGTCGCCCCCATTTCTTCCAGTGATCCATGGTCGCTTCCATTACTTCCAGTGATCCATGGTCGCCCCCATTACTTCCAGTGATCCATGGTCGACCCATTACTTCCAGTGATCCATGGTCGCTCCCATTACTTCCAGTGATCCATGGTCGCCCCCATTACTTCCAGTGATCCATGGTCTCTCCCATTACTTCCAGTGATCCATGGTCGCCCCCATTACTTCCTTGGTGTATGGAAATTTGTATTCATCAACAGAGATGGTCCTGACAATATTTCGTAATATAGTTCGGTGAAAAGCGAGAGATGCTTATGAAAGCAGAAAATATTGACAATTATTTTGTCATCATTCGATGTTCGTGGGACTATTTTTGTCAGTGTTTTATTTGCTTTGTCTTGCCTTTCGATGTACAATTTTGCTAATATTTGCTTTGTTTATTTTAATGAGTCGATGGAATTAATATCAGATTGCATTGCTTTCATAAATAAGGCAATAATAACAGTATTATCAGTAAATATAACTTGCGCAATAACGTCGCAAAACTTTGTTTTAATGACAACCAAATGTATTTCAGTTAGTTTTCATATTGCAGTCTACACACTGCTTAACTATTTTAGGCACAAAACACATTCATCCTAACGTTAGACGGGGATGTTGATTTCAAGCCGAAAGCTGTAGAACTTCTATTAGACAAAATGAAGACTAATAATAAAGTTGGAGCCGTGTGTGGACGAATCCATCCTATCGGAACAGGTAATCGATAATGTGTCTGACGAATCCACCTTATGGGGACAGGTTATCAATGTTGTTTCTGGACGAATCCACCTTATCGGGAAGACAGGTTATCTTTATTGTTTCTTGACGAATCCTCCCTATCAGAACAGGTAATCAAAAATGTGTCTGACAAATCCACTCTATCTGGACATGTAATAAATAATGTTTGCTATAACTAGTCTAAATGACAAAAAGTCTAGCAGACTCTGACATACTTTACCATGAATGTCTTCTTGTTGGTGACGGGGAATGTTTATCAAAGTAAAGACAAGAAAGTTTTATAATATCTAAGGACAGACAATACACTGGGTAAAAAAGGGTAAAAGGACAAACAATTATATACAAAACACTGCACAGTAAACTAAAGATTGAGCAACACGAACTCTTACTTCGACGTACTTCTACCATATAGGTAATAAAGTCTTAATTATAGTTAAGGGCAATGTTTATTAACGATGTCTGCTTTCCTGTTGGAATGTTGAGGCGTTAACTAGAACAATTCACAATGGAATGATTAATCACCGGTTATATACATAGCTAAAATATGCAAAATCGATGTGCACTTGTAGTTAAATCATATATTAATCCCTTACCGAATGATAAACTTGTTTTGTTTTAAATACATTTTTCTATAAAAGGAAGAAATATTGACCAATAAGCTACATTTCGTTCCGGTTGATATAATATTTACTGAATTATGTCCCTTAGCAATTTCAAGAAATGTATAGGTTTTCGCGTTTCATTTGCAATTAGTATATACTATTCTGATATTTTGGTATTTTTACTCATTACAGGACCTATGGTTTGGTATCAACAGTTTGAATATGCAACCGGTCATTGGCTACAGAAGGCAACAGAGCATGTATTTGGGTGTGTCATGTGTTGTCCGGGTGCTTTTAGCTTATTCAGAGCATCAGCGATCATGGACGACAATGTGATGCGCATGTACGCAACACCACCAAGTGAAGCGAAGCATTACATACAGTTTGAACAAGGTAATACGTTTTACTGTGGTTTCAGTATTTATTTCACTGTCATTGAATTGATATTGTTAAACGTCGTCCAGCAGTATTTCAGCTATATTCATTACAGACATAGGTTTACAAACAATACATGTAGTATGTAGAAGATGGTACAGGGAAATGAACTAAGGGGTGGATGTCTTGATTGTCACAAATAAATGGGAAGTTTAGATAGGGTCGTGTAATGCCATGTAACGTGCTACTGGCACCACTAAAAACAAACTTTTGAACATTCGTATTTTGACAGCTGTATTTTACGTAGATGGAGCTTGGTATTCTCCAAATATTAACCCCTCATTTATTTCACTTCCGTAGTGTGGATTGCGTGTATGTGGAGGTTTTTCATTGTTTATTTATACATGTATCTGTATTGCCGTTGAGGTTCCTATTATAAAGAGAGTGGGAATTGTAATTCCAGTATATGGTTAATCACGCCACAATTGTATGAATATCGCAAGCCAAAACCTAAATTTTTTTGTTCAATCATTTAAGGTAAGAGTTGGTTATATCCTCTTAGTTGATATTGATAGAATTGTTTACCATCATTGTTTAAACATTCTTTTCATAAGCTATATATTTCTTTTCATCTCTTTTTATTTTGTTTAAATATTAATTACTCTAGGTGAGGACAGATGGCTGTGCACATTAATGTTACAACAGGGTTGGAGAATTGATTATGCTGCAAGTGCTGATGCATGGACATTTGCACCTGAAACTTTCAAAGACTTCTTTGTTCAAAGACGAAGATGGGCTCCATCAACACTGGCTAATATCATAGACTTGCTGTCATCTTGGAGAAGTACTACAAAGTCTAATGACAATATCAGTACACCTTTCATCTTCTACCAGTTCATATTGTTTGCTTTTAGTTTATTAGGAGTTGGAACAATGTGTATGATGATAGCGGGGTCTCTTAATGCCGTGTTGAACATATCAATATGGTACTCATTTGTCATTTCGGTCAGTCCAGTGGTGTTTTTTGTCATTGTCTGCTTCAAATGTACAAACGATCGACAAATATTTGCAGCAGGTGTAATGACTAGTTTGTTTACCATTGTTATGGTGTTTGTAACTGTTGGAATGTTTCTAAACATCGCCTCCGAGCCTCTCTACAGCCCAAATGTTATATTTATCTTTGAAATATTATTTATTTTTATCACATCTGGAATATGTCACCCGAAGGAGATATTTTGCTTAGTGCACGGATTGCTGTATTATTTAACGGTGCCGTCTACTTTCATATTTCTTACAGTTTATTACATGTGTAACATTAATATAGTCACTTGGGGTACACGGGAGGGACCAAATAAACCAGAAAACGACGATAACGAACCTCAGGTGCAACAGACGAAAGATTCAGTATTTGTGTCATGTCTAAAATCCATTGGAATCACAAGATTGTTGGCGGAAACAACACAACTCGTACGACAATTAGTGGGTCGGCAACCAACAGCAGATGATGATAATGAATTTATTGAAACGAATGTTCCTCCAATGGGCATCGAACCTTCTCTGAATAAGACATTAACTTTCCGAGATAAAAATCGATCAAAGAAAATTTTACAAAATTCAGACCATTGGAAATCATTGGATTTACTAGGCAAAAATTTATCTCCAAAACTAGTCGACTCTGAAAAGGAATTTTGGGACGACATTTTAAAAAAATATTTGTATCCATTGGTTGAAAACACAGAAAAAGAAAAGGAGATAAAGGACGAATTACTTTCTCTTAGGAATAATGTCGCGTTAGGATTTTTTCTAATAAATTTCCTCTTTGCGATAGCAATAATACAGTTACAATCAAATGAAGACCAATTAAAAAGCTTTTACCTATTAAATGAGTATGAGCCACTTTCGGTAGCGTTTCTGTTTGTATTTGCCTTGATACTGGCTATTCAATTCTGTGGGATGTTATCACATCGATGGGGGACATTTCTTCATTTAATTTCTAGCGTTGAATTAATTGATAGGAAAGGTGACCAAGACATAAATGCAGCTATTAAAAAAGCAGAAAAATTGCAGGTTGCCGAGGTTGATTTAGATGATGAATCATTTAGCAGTGATATGAACACAGAAGATATCAGTTCTGATTATCCAGAAGAGGAACCGACAAACATATATAGACAAACATTCAAGAAAAATTGTGAAACTATGACAAAAAAGCATCGTCGTAACTTCCTACAAAAACCACGATACTAGACATAACGGATCAGACAGTTGATATACGTCAACAGATCTATAAACTATAACATTACGTGTTCCTCGGATGTTCTTACATTTGATATACGTCAACAGATTTATAAACTATAACATTACGTGTTCCTCGGATGTTCTTACATTTGATATACGTCAACAGATCTATAAACTATAACATTACGTGTTCCTCGGATGTTCTTTCTTAAACTATCATTCTGTTATATATATATTTTTTAAGATATTTGACCAGTATATATATATTACTTATAAAATTTGATATTTATAAAGTTAATACAAAAACTTCAAAACATATTTATCCTAGATAGCTTGCATAAATAAACAAATATAAATCAGATAATTTTATTCATAATTGAATGGCGAGTGTACATGTGTACGGCCACGACTCAATAATACATTTATGTATGGGCTGCCGACAAATACAAAGTTGCAAAATGGCAAGCCCCCTTATCCTTATAGCAAATATCCTTATCCTTATAACCAAATCCTTATCCTTATATCTAAATCCTTATCCTTATAGCTAAATCCTTATCCTTATAACAAAATCATTATCCTTATAAATTTACTGGTCCTGGGCACAGAGACTCAGTAATGTTGACTGTAAAAACAGTTTGTATCTATAACTATATATCCTTATTTCGAATATGTCGCTAACTTTCTGCCAACTCGATATATGCAAAAGAGAATTATGAATTAAAATTGTCATGTCTGGCCCTTGGAACAGAGACTCAGAAAGTATCAAGCAGAGTTATATCATGATAATCTTGCTTAAATGTTTCAGATTGAAATATTTTGACGAGACTGAAATTCTGAATACGCCTGGCCCTGGGAACAGAGACTCAGGCATTAGGCAAGTCCTTCAATAAGCATAATAGATTCTCCAAAGGTAGGATCTGACAGTGTGACATAGTGGCTGATAGCAAAGCGGAGTCCTTTGAATGTGATATTTATATCTGTTTAATCCTTTTATGTACAATGAGCACTCCAAATTGACACATCGAGTACACCTCCAGGTCAGATTTCCAGAGTTGACGTATGAATAAACTGAGTCGTGACGAGTCATCATGCTTAATTTCACATTGGTACCTGACATACACAGCATACAAAGCTGAAAGTAGAATGCAGAAGCACAAAATCTGTTCTTGCAAAATGACATAATACATCAATCATTTAAGTATAACTTAATCAATATCGTCGTTTAACATATATCAAAAGTTAAACGTCTCTAGAATATTTCAAATCCCTATCAAAAGGGAGGGTTGGGTGGGTAAAATAAAGAAAATTTAACAAAATTTTACCACTCCAAATTTTCACGTCTGCTCCTGTTAATGGAAGTTTGAAAAAGGAAGCGTTAATTGATAATTGCGAGACGTCACGTCTCAGACATGTGCAAACGTGATTTTGGTTACGTAGGCCATGCCTTAATAAAGAACGTACAAAGAAGGATAACTCTTGCGCTCCTATGATAAATTGATTTAATTCAAAATGATTAAATCTTATTATCCTAGATAGCTTGCATAAATAAACAAATATAAATCATATAATTTTATTTATAATTGAATGGCGAGTGTACATGTGTACGGCCACGACTCGGTAATACATTTATGTATGGGCTGCCGACAAAGACAAAGTTGCAACATGGCAAGCCCCCTTATCCTTATCCTTATAACCAAATCCTTATCTTTATCCTAATATCAAAATCCTTATCCTTATAGCTAAATCCTTATCCTTATAACAAAATCCTTATCCTTATAAATTTACTGGTCCTGGGTACAGAGACTCAGTAATGTTGACTGTAAAAACAGTTTGTATCTATAACTATATATCCATCCTTATATCGAATATGTCGCTAACTTTCTGCCACATGATATCAGCCATCGATCTTAGCCGATGACTGAGATCACCGCCAACGCGGAAGCGACATAAGACAATCCATGACCGCACATGTACACTCCACTGAAAGTATCATATTAAAACTTTAACTCAATCAAAACTTGCAAAGTAGACTCATGTATCGATATCCCTATCTATATGACACATGAACAATTTAAAGCAAATAAATTTTACAATTATAGCAATACCAATATACAGTCAAGAACCCAAATATCTCATTATAGTAACTTTATAAATGATAAGTAAATACATATGAAGACCATACAGACAACTCTCTGGTAATGCTGACTGAAGATGATATACAAAGATATCATTTCCCAACTCTGACAGAAATGAACTTTATCTGCATTAAACATGCCTGGTTCGTTCCAGGCTACTTCTGGATACTTAATATAGCGACCAATTAACCCAATTAGAGATGCTGCAAAGCTGTTAATTCTTACTGCAGCAAGATTACTGAATTCATGTAAAGAAGCCATAATTCCTGATCAATAGTTCCCAAGAAGACGTGGGGGACCTAGCTTTTCTTAATAGGTATTGTTGATCATAGTGCCGCCATCCAAGAGTACTTGTTCTACTGGCTCCCAACTTGATATTATACATATATTTTAGGATACCCTGGGTGCTTTGGGGGTATGCTGAAGTGTAGATACTTGCATAAATCAAAAATGCATCAAGCCAAGAATGCAAGTCAGTAAGCTGCTTAACTGTTTTTTGCTTCAGAACTAACTGACCTTGATCATCTAAAGCTAACTGTTTGTTGAAATCAACATTTGTCTTATCTAACAATATGCCTAGGTCAATATATTCGCCATTTATAATCTTTTGTTTTGTTTGCTGTGAAACATGCATACCCAAGTCTTCATATATGCTATGAATATGCTCTTGAGAAGAAATTGGCCCTGCTGATAATTGCATAGAAACTGGTATACAATCACTACCTGTATTATCTGGTCTGTTATCAGTGATCGGTTGTATAAACTGAGTAGGCGAATGCTGATCAGCTTGCATGCTCACATCTGGGCTTACTGAAGACTGATGCTGATAATTCTGTGGAGCTTCATGTGGGCCTCTTTGTTGTGATGAGGAACTGGTTGCCTTACGTTTCCTCGCGTACGGGCTCTTCGAGGTTCTCTGTGACATTCTCACTGTTCGCCCCATAGGTACACTGACACTGTAAAACTAAGACTAAACTTTTATAACTACAAAGACAAAATCCAATTTAAACACTCCAAATTTTCACGTCTGCTCCTGTTAATAGAAGTTTGAAAAAGGAAGCGTTAATTGAATAATGAGTCTGTCTTAAGGGAGAGTGGAAATCCAGGGGCGTTGGGCATGCGCCAACATTTTAACATCCAAAACCGGCACGGGCCAAATCAGACAGACTCCGGAATACAATTGCGCGTAAGAAGTATGAAATAGCGGCAAAAATAAATTTCCGAATTAAAAAAAATACTGAAAATAAAATCTGATGTTTAAAATCATGAGCCCATTCCGGTAAAAATAAACAATCATATTAATTGTCTTAGAGTGTCAACGTCGTAGGCAAACACTAACAACCCTTACAAAGTCGGTGACGGGTCTATATTTATTCCCGATTTCCCCCGCTACCGTTGATGATGATGTGCATGTTTTAATCAAATAAAATGCAGGTGCGGATCCAAAAGTTCATAAAGGGGGGTTAAAAAAAGGGGGTTTCGGAACAGGGTTAATTGGTTTAATAAGTTTATGTTTTACTGCAGTAAAAAATGTGTGTTACAATACATATACCCGTTTTTATTGCTATTTACATGTACATGTCTGACAAATTGTTTATATTTGTAAATTTTAGTTGGATTAAATTGGAAAAATTTATGATCAAACAATATTATAAATGTAATTGTTCAAAGCTGATCGTAAATTCACTAACCAACTTGTGTGAATCACCTTGACGGTACTTATGCTGGGATATGGCTACCTTGATTGTCTCACCCGGCCTGCTTGAGTCTAGGTTACCTCCATATTCTAATGTTATTATTCTTGTCATTATAATGTTATTATTCTTGTCATTATATAATGTTATTATTATTCATGTCATTATTAATGCTTTCTGTTAAATAATAATTTCAATCATTGTAATTGATTATGCAGCTCGAAAGAGCGCCTTGATTGGCAATAAAGTTATTTGTATTTGTATTTGGCTAGAATAATTATTATATTTAATTCTTAAGATGACTAATAAGAAGACAATTTTGAATTTTCACACATGTCAATACATCGCATTTTATGGAAAACGTTTCTCCAAATAGACCAGTATTATAAGTATTAAAATGACGAAAAACGGCCATGCCCTTATTTTTGTTGCACTAAAACGTGCAAACTTTACCGAAGTTGAGACTATTTTCGATGGTATGTTGAACTTCACAAGTTAAAATGCCACCGTCCGGTGTATGGCAGAAATGTTTATGGAAAAAATGCATGCATTTGGGCATTTGCTTCAAGACGAGTGGCAGGTTTTTACAACACCAGAAACACACTTACCCAAAATATACCCTTAGAAAGGATAACGATATTCCTATTTTTGGGGAGCTTTCCGCGTGCTATATTTAATTATGCTAGTGCGCGGAACCGTAATGTCACTTGAAACGAGTAAAAAAATGAAGGCACTTGTACTCGGGCACAGTTTCATTAAGCGGTTGAGGCGCTGGATGCGTAGCAATGGTAGCAGTATGTCCACCAGAAAACATGATGTCCATCTTTACGGGGTAGGCGGCATAACAATTTCTAAGACTTACTACAATGACTTGAAAGTGGTGAGGAGAAAGCGTCCTGATGTGGTTTTCCTGCAAGTAGACGGTAATGACCGTGATTTTGAAGGATTCTTCTCCCACCCTAATTCTCGTTAGGATGAAGCAGCTGGTGTCTTAACAATTGAATAGCCACATACTAGTATATTCCACCAATGATGTCGACCTCCGGTAGCCCAGTTGCAACAAACGGCCCTTTTCAGGGCCAACACATTTTTCAAAGAGATTCTTTCTTGTCTGTTGTCTGTTTTTTTTTTTAAATTGTGTTATTAGTATGAATAGCCCATATTGTGCATACTGCACACTGAAGACCAGGGAAGCGTTCTTTTGCTCAAAAGAATTGATTCTGAAGCGATCCATGTTTTTTGTTTGACATCTTCATCACTCCAGGACCAATCCAAAGTCTACATTTCAGACCCAGGTAGTATCGAGAAGAGCTCACGTGATCACAATGGCGTTGACCAGTCTTCAAGATATTAAATTATAATGTGAAGGCTGTATAGTGGTTTTTATAACATTCTGACTTTAATAGTACTTGTTCAAATATGGTCCCAAAAACTTTAGGGTAGACAAAACAAATTAGATCGGTAGGGTTAGCGGAAACACATGTATTTTTTTTGCCTTACCCCTTTGGTATCTTCAATCTTTTCTTAACACATCCGTACATGGCCGCAGACATTATTTTTGTCAAATACATAAATTTATCCAAAATTATAAAATTGTTTGGTAAGAAGCACATGAAATGATAATAAAAATCGAATTCACCGTAAAATGTACGTCTAGAGAATTGGGGGAGGGATTCAAATTCGGTAACGTGTTGCTCTTAAATGCTGCTTACAAGAATGTTTGTATCACTGAACCAATAATAATAACGGTATCGTCATTATATAATCTCATTATATAATCGTCGCTTTCATCAGTGGCAACTGGTAACTGGTCTATCATAATGTCAATTTTTTTTCAACCCATCTGTGGTTTTAATAGTTAACGTGCTTGTCTCGACTACGGTAGATCGAGGATTAGAGCCCCAATCAAAGACTATGAAATTGGTATTTATTGCA
>MJUT01014670.1:161680-171942 GCA_002080005.1 Gigantidas platifrons | reverse complement strand
TTTTTTTTGCCTTACCCCTTTGGTATCTTCAATCTTTTCTTAACACATCCGTACATGGCCGCAGACATTATTTTTGTCAAATACATAAATTTATCCAAAATTATAAAATTGTTTGGTAAGAAGCACATGAAATGATAATAAAAATCGAATTCACCGTAAAATGTACGTCTAGAGAATTGGGGGAGGGATTCAAATTCGGTAACGTGTTGCTCTTAAATGCTGCTTACAAGAATGTTTGTATCACTGAACCAATAATAACGGTATCGTCATTATATAATAGTCGCTTTCATCAGTGGCAACTGGTAACTGGTCTATCATAATGTCAATTTTTTTTCAACCCATCTGTGGTTTTAATAGTTAACGTGCTTGTCTCGACTACGGTAGATCGAGGATTAGAGCCCCAATCAAAGACTATGAAATTGGTATTTATTGCATCTCTGCTAAGCACGCAGCTTTAAGGAGAAAGTGCAAAGACTGGTTGGCTCGGAATCAGGATAATGTGTCCGAGTGGGACAATATGCCCATCCGCAGACAGTTGTTTACTTTTAGTGAGCTAGCACTAAAAATCATCATAGTATATACATCATGTGTCATATATGGTCTAACTACCTGTCATATAGTCTTCCTATGTGTCATGTACAGTCTTCTCACTTGTCTTTTGGTCTGTATGTGTCCTATAGTCTTGCTACATGTCTTATATCTAGATGTCTTACATTCTATCGATGTGTCCTGCAGTCTATCTAAGTGTCATGTAGTTTTCTCACTTGTCTTATGATCTATGTGTCTGATATTCTTTCTACATGTCTTATAGTCTATCTACATGTCTCATTGGGGACAAATATACAAAGTTTTTTTTTTTTTTTTTATTATTTACAAAATACAAATATATACAACATATTTTCATATAATTAACTACAATAATCAACTGTATTTTCCTGTTTATGCTTTATTTTACACCTAGATTCAATTCATTTTTTCATAATTTCTAACAACAATTTTTATAAATTATGAGGTAACTTAGTTCCATCCTTGTAGATTTTATATCTTTAAACGAATACCAGACATATATATATATACATAAACACATACATAAATATACAAAGTTTGATTATCCTTGATCATGTCAATTGAATAATTTCTTTGAATCATGCCAACAGATTGCAGGGACTGCATTGACCATTTACCTTGATTTTTGTAATTGATCCATTGTAGCAAGAAGGCACAGACCATTCTTAGAATGCACATTCATAGGCAATTGACCCATGTTCATAATTATACATTGTTATTCCTGTGTTACATCACCTATGCAAATTTCTTGTAAGAATGACTAGAACTAATCAGTAATAGGGCAGCTGAGTGACATTTTATCCTTTATAGTAAAGTATATGTCTTGAAGAAGCAGGATTACCCCAGCTCTTACATATTTATGTTTCTTGTTCCCGGGTTTGTTTTTGTACCTATGATATCTTTTCTTTTTGAGTAGCACTTTGATTATCTACCCTTTACATTTTATTACCTAAATGTGCAATAGGCAGGTTTCACCTTAGAGTGACAATGCACATGTATGATAAGGGCATTTAAGTCAAACATGCATTCAAAGATAAGTGTTGACACATGAGGAAAGCTGAACACAAAACTCCTGGAACACACAATCCAGCAGCTCCGGCTTATGAAAATTTAATCTCTCAACTGACTACTCTTTCCTTAGGTTGGCAAGTAATGATACACTAATTAACATTTAAAAGTAATCAATATTTCAATTTAATATGTGTGAGCACCTGGACTCATTATTTTTATTAAGAAAAACTGCCATAGGTTGATATTTTCTTTTTCATATTTGTCAAAGCTAGGATGTATTAGAGTTATCTCTCCTTAGACAGTGTTATCTGACTCTCCACTGATACATTAGAAGTAGTATCATGTTACAATTATATGTTTTCATTGTGCTGTATCCAATCAAAATAATCAATGTAAAAGATGTATCAGTATGTGTGTATGTGTGTGTGTGAGATTTGTATGAATGTACCATGATTTATATACCCTCTTTGGGCCATTATAATTATAGGTTTAATTAATAAAGATTTGAATTTATGGGTTCATTTCTCAGTAGTTTGAGCCACAGGCACTTGTCTTTGTGAAAAAATATACCCCTTTACCTTTAACATGATATAATATGTTATTCATAGAGGTATTGTTTTTTCACATAGATTTTGATGACTTATTTTAACAGTACTACTGCAGGTATGTAAAACTGCATGTTGTGAGATGATCCATTTAAATAATGACATTTATCCCCACAGACTTAGAATAATTTTACACTATTCAGCACAGGCACTTATTTCAATATCAAAAATTTAAAGGAGATTTAATAGTGAGTATTCACTATTAAGTATCCTTAAAATGTTTGATATTGAAACAAGTGCCTGTGCTATTCACTGTATTCAGGGATGGAAATTCACAGGGGCCCAGTCAGTAACCCCTAAAACTTAAGCGGGGTTACTATTTTTTCAACATTCTTGCTTGATCATACAGTCATCTGTCAAAAGTATTCGGAAATGTAAAAAAACCCTATATAATCAACCAAAACCATATTTTTTCAAGAAATTATTGTGTTCAAAGTTATTTCTGGATAAATTTTAACATATTTTACACCAAAACATTCGGAATTGTCTATATTTTGTTTGTTTATTTGCTCATTATGTTTATATGAGTGGTTTTTATTTGTACATAATTTAAACAGGATTGTTATTTTTTAGGATTTATTTTTAGTTGAAATATATAGGAAAATCAAAGTCAATTTTTATTTGTTGTGTTTAAATTATGTACAAATAAAAATCACTCATAACAACATAACGAGTAAATAAACAATCTAAATATTGACAATTCCGAATGTTTTGGTGTAACATTTGTTAAAATCTATCCAGAAATGACTTCATAATAATTTTTTGAAAAAATATGGTTTTGGTTGATTATATCTAGGGATTTTTTTACATTTCCGAATACTTTTGATAGATGACTGTGTACATGTATAACACTGGGCCACCAAATATTTAATTTCCATCCCTGAGAAACACAAATGTGTGTATGGTCTTCACAACAATCATGACCACATAGATGAGGGGAACAGGGTGAAGGGGGACAGGGGGTGGGGGAAAGGAGAGATGGATGGAAGAAAGGAGAGAGGTGGGAAAAAGGATAAAGAGGGTGGGAGAAAGGTAAAGAAAAAATGAGGAAGAAAGAGATAAAGGAAAAAAGGGGGAGAAGGGAAAAAGGAGTCGAGGGCGAGAGAAAGGAGAAGAGGAGTGGGATAAGACTACCCCCTGTCATCCCCCTCATAGATTCAGGGACAGTTTTTGTCTTTTTGGAATCACAAATGCACATCACACCCCTGTCATTTGAAATTTAACAAAGTACAGTCCCTCCCTTTTCGATGTTGCCAACAAGCAAAAGACCAAGACTCCTTTTGTAAAAAATGACCCATCACAAGACCTTTTTAAGAGTAAATATGTATGTGTAAAGACAAACGATTACATGATTTTTTGCGTATAAATTCCAAAACAGACAAGTGTTGTACCCTAGTCCCCTGTTCCCGGCGTATTTGTCTTTTCCAACATATTATTTCGATTTCAGTTTCGTGATTGTGAAGGAAATACATTGCAACTATATTGTGTACCAAACTCAGAGAAGTCACAACCATATATATGTCTATAGAACGAGTCTAACGAGGATAATTTGAAGCACTGGAACATTCATTCTGGCCATTGCTGCCATGCTGGGTAGAGTGTATGAGTGACCCGACACGTCATCAAAGCCTAAAGGTCATTTCATAGCACTTGTAAATAAATAAGACAGTATATGATTGTTTATTTTAAACATCAGATTTTATTTTCAGTATTTTTTTTTAATTCAGAAATTTATTTTTGCCGCTATTTCATACTTCTTATGCGCAATACGACGATTCCGTGATAAGACGTTCTCCTGCCTTAGAGGAAGAATTCGTACAACCGATCACGTGACTTCATAAAAAATCTAGGCATTTTTAGCAGTAGACACTGCAGGTAGAAATGGATCAAGGAAAACGATCTCAAAAGTCATCCAGCAAAAATTGGTGCGTGGTTCCGGGGTGTACATCTGACAGCAGGAANTGCCGTTGTTTGTTTATATTTAAATCTGTTGTGTTATGCTAGTGAAATGATTCGATTTAGAATAAGCAACTGTTCGATTTTAATGTATCAATAAAATGATTCAATTAAAATAATTTATAAAAGTACTAAAACTTTTTTCATTTGTTTAATTGTTTCAGTTTACAATCATGTGTGTATTCATCGTAACACAACAAGGGACGTAACCACTACACTTAAAGTTGTCTAAAAGTAGTTCTGGCGGGGAAAAACTGATATTTCACATGTGAAATATCGGAATTTATTTCACGGATAAATCTCCATAATTCACACCTATCTATATAATAAGATTGTTTATTTTAAACATCAGATTTTATTTTCAGTATTTTTTTTAATTCAGAAATTTATTTTTGCCGCTATTTCATATTTCTTATGCGCAATACGACGATTCCGTGATAAGACGTTCTCCTGCCTTAGAGGAAGAATTCGTACCACCGATCACGTGACTTCATAACAAATCTAGGCATTTTTAGCAGTAGACACTGCAGGTAGAAATGGATCAAGGAAAACGATCTCAAAAGTCATGCGTGGTTCCGGGGTGTACATCTGACAGCAGGAAGAAACCCAATCTGGTAAAATATGTAACATTTATCCCATTTCCGACAAAGTTGAAAGACCACAGGCCATTTTGAACTACAGATGCCTAGATTTTAGTCACGTGGTGATGGAAGTCACATGATGGTATTATCTGAATACCAGTATCCCGGAACCGACGTATTGTATTCCGGACTCTGTCTGATTTGGCCAGTGCCGTTTTGGATGTTAAAATGTTGACGCATGCCCAACGCCCCTGGATTTCCACTCTCCCTTAAGACAGACTCATTGATAATTGCGAGACGTCACGTCTCTGACGTGTGCAAACGTGATTTTGGTCACGTAGGCCATGCCTTAATAAGGAATGTACAAAGAAGGATAACTCTTGCGCTCCTATGATAAATTGATTTAATTCAAAATGATTAAATCTGATTATTTTTAACATTTTTTGGAAGGTGTAAACGCCTTAGCCTTCTAGGATTGCTTCTGTTATGAAATATTTAAAATTCAATTACGAGTTTTAAAAGATCATGGATATCGCAACACATGTTTCTAAGTTTAGAGCTCGACTATCGGTATTTATAATGGCAATTTGTTCAGCTTATCATGACTACAGACTAATTGGAGGAGACAGGCCTGGACAGATAACACAAACCGAGAGGGGAAACCCCTTCCCTGTGCCGGTATCTGGAAACCTAAATAATTGTGGTGGGTATCGGGTCTTTCTAAATTTAACACGAATATTTTGGAAGATCGTTTGAAAGTTTCAAATTCAATTAGTTTCTCGTTAACTGATTTTCCTATTTCATCAAATGATGCTAATCTTCCGCATAGTACATATATACATGTAACCGTAACTCTGAATGAAGTTTGTTGTAAGATGTTTTATTATCTACATACAATTTATATAGGTAAAATATTTGATGACGATCACTTTCTTTGATTTTTAAAATCGGCATAACAACTCAATCCACAGCTCCTTTGTATATTTTATATTTCTTGTTAAAATACGGAACAAGATCGTGTTGTATTGCTCTTAGTAAATTTTAAGTGCCATCATAGAACTTAGTTTGATTCACCTCTCCATAGAACTAGTTTTAATTTAATAAGTGTTTCTATGCATTGGATTTCGTTATATATGTTTTAATTGACAGAAGACAATACTAAAGTTACTTTTCTGAAATAGAACAGGTGGGGCGAAGAGTAGTCAAGCCGTGGTCAAACATTACTAGTTTTTTGCCTGAATTAGTTTTTTGATGTACATGTAAGTTTTGAAATCTATGCTAACAGGTACACCGGACGTAGAGCTTTATTTTGAAGTACGAAAAAATCGGCAACTGTCAAACAGTAACACAGTAAATCCGTGTATTTCCCTAATATTTACTAATGACTGAAGTTGTTTAAACTCCAAACAAAAATGACCATTTAATAGACAGGTACTACTGATTTGCTGTATTTAAAGACAGTTGGTGAAAGTTAAAGGTAAGGTTTATATCTGCCAGACATAAGTATCAAAATAACCTATGTTGTGTCATCATGAAAAATAATAATTATGCACCAAGCAAAAACACATTTTGAAACAATAATTTTTTTCAATTGTTAATTTGCAATGTGGTATAAAAGTAAGCCTTTTTATGAAGTCATTGAAATCTTAATTTTCAATTTGAATTAATTTTCACATTGACCAATCATTTTATTATTATTTTTTTTTTTATTAAATTTCAATGATAAAAAATAATTTTGTTAAAATATATTATGTGTAATAATTTTAATGAATAAATCAATTAAAGAAGTAGAGATAGTGAAAATATATTAGAAGTTACGAATATCACTCATCTGTATGTTAGAATTATGGTGTTTAACGTCACTTTCGGCAATATTTCAGTTATATCGTTGCGGTCAGTTTTATTGTTTGAGGAATTAAACCGGGGTACCCAGAGAAAACCACCGACCTGTCACAAGCCACTGAAAAACTTTATCACATAATATTGTATACAGTTCACGACGCCATGTTCGGGATTCTAACTCACAACTTTAGTGGTGATAGGTACTGATTGCACAGGTACGATCACAACGGCCCCTCTGTAGGTTAGAGGGTGGCATACCAATTTTGATTCCTAATTAAAGACTTCACGATGTCTGTCTAATTCTAGTAGAAGATGCTTACTTCCATCAATGTTGATATATCTTTTCAGATCCAAAACAATGACTACACGGTCATTTGTATCACAATATTATTTTTTTGTTAGTGATATAATTTATAAGCGATTGATTTTTTTTTAAAGTTAATATTCTTGAAATAAAGATTTGTATAGTTTTTGTCAGTTAACGACAATAAATCATAAAATACCTTCATTGAATATAAACGTTGAAATAGTATAACATTTTGAAAATGGGAGAATTTAACACAGATATCCCTGAATATTGAACGGATTTTATCCAAATATCAGATTTGTCAATACCGATGTTTGTTCTGGTGGTTGACCCATATAACCATAGCTTTATTCTATTTATTGTATCAGAATGATTAGGGGACCTATATTACCATGATTCGATTGTTAATTAGTGTCCAGAGAGCGGTATTTCTGCAATATACATGACGAGAAAAGGTTTACAGGCAAACAATAAAGATTGTAGGTACTTTTTGTGAAAATGTGAAACTGTTATGGACATATGGACAGAAACTCATTTTTCAAATTATTACTGGGAATGGTCATTTTATCACTTTTACACTGATGCTTTTAAATGATATGCAATCTTGTACTTTAAAAAATTATCTCCCTCATTTGTGTTAGAATCCATATTTTCTTTAAGAATAAGTGATTAACGATGTTTTTTTTAAAACGAGAGGACGTTTCTCAGTCATCTCTCATCGAAGGGCGAAGCCTGAGATGAGAGATGACTGAGAAACGTCCCCGAGTTTTAAAAAAAAAGCATCTTTAATTATTTTATAGCTATGACTGTGATAGTATGTTTATCAAGGATTTGGTAATGTTCTTACATCCTAATGATCAAGGTACATGTATGATACTTTCAAAACAATTTGCTACAAACGCAAAATGAACAAATTTTAATATGAAATTCGATCATTTTCTTTTTTCATTTAGAAAGTTTACAGCTCACCTACAAAACTCGTCATCAACAAAGTAAAAAAAAAATTAAATCGCTTTGATTACATTATTTAAATATCATCCATCAGCATAGGGTTTAGGATTTTAATGTCACTTTCAACAATATTTCAGTTATATCATGAATGTCAGTTTCATTGGTGGAGGAAACCGAAATACCGAGAGAAAACCACCAACTTGCTGGAAGTCACAGACAAGTGTGCCTCGTCATGAGTGGTAATATATACCTAACCTCTAGTTGTGACAGGCACCGATTACATATATCTCCATATAAATCCAACTCCCATACGATCACGGTCATAAGGGTCCTTCCATCGGGTTATAACATATATTTTTATCAATTCTTTCTTTTGATGCTCATGTTGCTGAAGGATAAAGATTTATTTGATATTAGCAGCTTACATACCTGTTAACCCTCCCGCATTTCGCGGGAGACTCCCGCTTTTGAGCTCGGCCTCCCGCAAAGAATGTGCCTCCCGCGCGGGAGACTAAAAACTCCCGCTTTGAAATACTTCTCCCACATTATCTCCCGCGACCATAAATTTGATTAAAATCGAAAATTGGGACGCCATTTTTGTTGTTTTTATCAGCTGGGTCATTAAAACTTTCTTTCTTTTCTTCGTAGATTCCTCCACTGTGGAGCACCCGTGTCACACGGTAAAATATTTCCTTTTTAAATATTTAGAAACTAACAACTAAAAACACATAGAAACCAATTGAGTCTTTTAAAAGGATTGGGTTCATTTATATTGTATGTATCAGTATTATTTAAAACATTTGCGTGAATCAGCCGATTGTTACTCGGAATTCTCTCGGTTTTAACTAGAAACGCCGATAATGTAAGTTGTTTACAATATCGAATGGATAACTACACGAATCAAAGTTGTGAAAAAAGAAAATTTGAAGGCGAGTATCGTTCAATTACTTACTTAAATACGAAAAAAAAACTTTAAAAAAAATACAGTTCAACTATGTCACAATCAAGGAGACGTTGGAATTCAGGACCTAGCACCCCTTCTTCAAAGAAAAAGAAACATTATTGCAAATTCTTGGAGGACTGGACAAAATTATACGACTGGGTGCAGCCTACTTCTTTTGGGAATGATATGGCATTTTGCAAACTTTGTTCTACAAATTTTAGTGTCAGCCATGGTGGTGTTTATGATATTAAAAGACATGCTGATGGAGATTCACACAAAAAAAAGCAGTTGCTTCAACAAGGAAATCAACCAATCTTAAAAATGCAGACCCAGAGAGAATTTTTTCTATGTTAAAAAAAAATCCAGACAGATATGAGATCTGAGTTGAACAATGACACACTTTGTTCTTTATTATGTGCAAAGCAAAATCAAAACTTGTTGTGTTATGAGTACGAACCAAGTGACTCTGTTCTAAGATCAGCAAAACAAGCTGTATTGTCATACCAAAGTGGTTTGAAGTAATGTTGCTCAGCAACAACAATAAAAGTTGTACAGTAAATTTTGTTTGCTTTAATCTAACAATTTTAGTGTGAAAAAGTTCGTCACGCAAAATCTCCCACATTAAATAGTTGGAATGTGGGAGATCTCCCACATACACAATCTCTGAGGTTAACAGGTATGGCAGCTTAAGGTTGTCAGATATCTTAACCACAACAAAAAAAAACGCAAGAAATTTCAATGCATGTACTATCAAATGGTTTTTAATTGTAAAAAGTAGTGAATGAAACGAAGGGGGAGGCATTGCGTTCTGTGCAATTTTTAAATAATATGTATCATGTTATTTTTGTATATGCACATAATTATATAAGAAAACAAAAAGACAAATCGTGAAGGTTACATGGAATTCTCACAAACAATTTCATAACAGAAAGAAACAATAGTAAAGGCTGACACAGACTATAAATATTTCGTTTACTGAAGGGGTCTAATGTTATGCCAAGGATATTTACTCACGAAAGAAACCAGAACAAACTTTTAGGAATTATTTGTTGTTCAAATTTGGTACATGTAGCGTGCAATGCATATCAAATGGTTCAAACAATACGCTTGATTCCATCAATACATATAAATGAACGACATACAAATAAAAACATACTGTGGTACTACAGTTATATACTAATTAAAAAAATGGAAATTAGGGTGGTACCTAACACTACAGGGAGGTAACTCTCTTTTATTACCGGGATCAGTGAAATGTTTTAAAAGTTCGCTTCAATTTCAAGCGTTTAGCTGAGACAGATGTACAATGTTTACAAAACGGACGCTGTGCTGATAGGACATAATGATTGTTTTACATTTTTTAGTGTCTCTAATAAATAGTATTTACTGATAATATCTGGTATAAAAAAATTATAACGATGTGCAGAGATAGGTGTCGCCGTGGTTACTTTATGGCAAACAAGACAAAAAACCAACGATCTTCATTTTTCAGAAAATTA
>MJUT01014670.1:105881-130136 GCA_002080005.1 Gigantidas platifrons | reverse complement strand
TGTGCCTTGTGTACACAATGTTGTCAGTGTCTCTGGGTTGTCCATTGTTGATTGGCCCTTCTGTTTTCTCTGACGTTTATTTGTCTTGTGCCTTGTGTACACAATGTTGTCAGTGTCTCTGGGTTGTCCATTGTTGATTGGCCCTTCTGTTTTCTCTGACGTTTATTTGTCTTGTGCCTTGTGTACACAATGTTTTCAGTGTCTCTGGATTGTCCATTGTTGATTGCCCCTTCTGTTTTCTCTGACGTTTATTTGTCTTGTGCCTTGTGTACACAATGTTGTCAGTGTCTCTGGATTGTCCATTGTTGATTGCCCCTTCTGTTTTCTCTGACATTTATTTGTCCTGTGCCTTGTGTACACAATGTTGTCAGTGTCTCTGGGTTGTCCATTGTTGATTGGCCCTTCTGTCTTCTCTGATGTTTATTTGTCCTGTGCCTTGTGTACACAATGTTGTCAGTATCTCTGGGTTGTCCATTGTTGATTGGCCCTTCTGTCTTCTCTGATGTTTATTTGTCTTGTGCCTTGTGTACACAATGTTGTCAGTGTCTCTGGATTGTCCATTGCTGATTGCCCCTTCTGTTTTCTCTGACGTTTATTTGTCTTGTGCCTTGTGTACACAATGTTGTCAGTATCTCTGGGTTGTCCATTGTTGATTGCCCCCTCTGTTTTCTCTGATGTTTATTGTAAAACAAAAAGCGTCATGAACAATATATTTGGAGTTTATTTTTCACATGATAATTTACATATATGATTTTTACCATATTGACGGCTAATACTGGGAAACTTTATTATTTGATAAAACGTTACTAGAAATATTTCAACTTTTTTAATTCATCACTTTTTCTCAACGATTGAGGAATGTGATAACAATGTAGATATCAAATATAGACGAACTACATATAACAGGTACGTTCAAAATAAACAGACTGGAAAGTCAAATAATTATACAAACGTAGACATCAAATAAAGTGCGCACGACGCTTTTCTGAATAACCTTCATCGGGTACCCTCAAAATCTAAAGATTGGAAAGCTAAATAATTTAAAGCTTTGGGAGCAATAACACCAAAGGACCTAAACAGGATAGTCAAAATCGGCTAAGGTCACATATGACTGAGGGAGGAGAACCTTAGTTTTATTAATAATTAATATTATTTAGGAACTGTAAATTTCAGTAATAAATATATATCTAATAAACAATGTTAGTGCCGAAACACTGACTACTGGAAGTATAAATTTCTACTAATCTATATGTATATTACAGTTGTATTAAATCAAACGCTGTTCAACAAATGAAGAATTTTGACGAAAAGGTTGTCCTACATCAACTGGAGAGTGCAGGGATAAAGGATGTGGCTAGCATAAGACGAGATGGGTACCAAATAAGAGTGACGTTTGACAAGTTTATTAAAATGTATGTAACAAAAGGAACCAATCATACAACTAAACATTACATTTGATGTTTTATAATAAACCTTAAAAATGAAATTAATAATAATAATAATAATAATAAAAATGATAATAATTTCATTTTTAAGTTTATTATAAAACATCAAATGTAATTCTTAGTTGCATGATTATTATTATTATTATTATTACTATAGCTATGTTTATTTAGTGATACTTTTCTTCTGTTATCTATCTGAATATCTCATTTCATATATAATGAGTTAATGAGTTCTTTCTCTCTAGCCTTTATTGCTAGTGTTGCCTTTTCTTATTATTTTTAATCTGGTTGTTTGTTAACCCCCCCCCCCACCTTATCATTCTGAAAACATACGTATTGAATAACAAATACAAGGATATTATACAATTCTTAATATTATTTGCTAACACATACTCTTGTCATACGATATCTCTTTTTCAGGTATCATATTTTCAGCGAACGTTCTGGCATTCCAGATCATGCAAATAGTCGCGAACATGTACAACAAATTATAAACTCATGCATGCTTGACAAAAACTCATACCAACTTGGCAGGACAAAGGTAAATATACACATTAAGCAATTTTTAAGTACAAACATTTCCATGCGAAAAATAATCATATGCTTATTAAAATAATATATACTAATCTTTGCATTAAATGATTTGTTATCTGGCTCACAGAAATATTTAGGGTGTTCAGAATAATAAATAGTGTTAAAAATAACATGCAATTTCAAACGTTTTGGTTTCTTGTTTGTATTAAGAAGTGAACTGAGTCTGAAACTATCATCTTGCTGTGTATAATTATCTTTCCACGCCTATTCTGTATTTTTTTTTTATAAATGTCACGGACCATGATTGTTGCATTTATTTTGAAACAACTAACTCCAACATGCATACAGTAACACAACACTTATATCAAATTCCATTGAACTGTTATAGGTGTTTCTGAAAGGACATGCAGTTGAACAGATCAACTGTAAAATGAATGAATTAATTCAGGTTTGTTGCTATCTTTTCATTGTTAGTAGACATTATTATATTATAAGTGTATTTGTTGTATTAACTGTTTATATAAATACATTCAAGCGGAATAACATAACGCAAATTTAAATACACGTGATCTTCGCTTATTATTGTTTCTAATACAGTTATTTTGCCATAATCCTTATAAATATCATTAATAGAATTTTGAAATTGTTTATTTGTGGATAAAGTAAGCAATGATACATGCATTAAATTATCAACAAATGAATAACCAACGATGCCACTGTTGACTATCAACTTTCAAATAAACGATAGAGAGTACAGAAGGGACAAACAAAAATGAACAATCCAGAGAAACTGACAACATTGGGTACGCAAGACACAAGACGAAGATATCAAAACAAAAATCACAACACAATGCGTGTTGGACACCACTATGCACAAACAAACACAAATAATGTAAATAAGACACGAGCCCTCCTACAAACAACTGGAAGTAAAGACGAACCGAACACAGTTTGTATGCGGATATCGTAACTGACATCACAACACGAAACTCAGAGCGTAGAGGCACATAATAGGATGAATGTCACATTCATTTCTTTCTCAGATGTAATCAAAATAGCTTTATACTGCAATTGGTAACTTCACAGGATTGATAAGGGTGTCGTATAAACTTTTGCTTTATACGGTCAATGACCGTATAAAGTTTCCTGGTACCTTTGATTTCAACTTACAAGCTATAAAAGCAAAACAAGTCACTGTTGTTGCGTAACAATGTAAAATTTGGCGCCATAATTTCCTCTGCAGATTTCATCGTTTGAAAACACGTTTTTTCTGCTTTATTTAGATAATTTCTTAAATATTTCAATTGCAGTATAAAAACAACATACATTCCTTGTCGGCAAATATAAAGTTTATTTGTACTCGCTACAAAACAAGGAACGTATATTGTCTAAAAGTCCAGCGACATGCCAATGCAGGTTATCTGTCACGTCCGCGTTACTCTGGTGAGTGATTCTTAAATATTTGATCGCTCCGCTCTACATAGAATTGATATTTGGTTTATTGTATATTTTAGAAAAGAAAAGAAGAAGAAAGAAGGAAAAAGGAACAGGAACTGGAAAAAAGAGAAATTGAACGTCAATTACTACACAAAACTGTACAAGACAAAGAAGAGAAACAAGTACACAATTCTACGACACGGTCATCATCCAAAGACAAAATTGACATGGAATCTAGTTTCGACGATGCTGATTCAATTAAGAGTAACCCACCACCATATTCAGATATAGAAAATGAAAAGCAACGGAATGAAGGCGGCAAGCGATGGTAAGTAATAGACATAACTAGTTTCACTAGGAACTCAGGGTAATAGAAACAGGGCTTCCTCTCTCACCTGTTGGGTGGTGTATCACTTGTGCAATATATTTGCGAGACCAGTCAAATTCAAAACTCTCACTAATGTAGTCATGAAGAGGATTTGAAATTTGTTTGAAACTCGGAATACATATCGGAAGTAAAAACAAACCAGTATTTTCATTGATGATTTTCATCTGCAATGATGTCTATTATGATGACCATAGCTCAACATGAGTGCGCGACGGTCTTGAGCATGCGGTATTCGTAATGCATAAATGACATTATATCTGTGTAATTATGATCACAATCGGGTTAGGAATGAGGTTGTGAATGATTGTTGTCTAACGATACGAAACAAATTTGTCAACATATAGCTTCCGCGATAGTAGCTTAGAATACATGATTAAAACTTCAGAGACTGTAATCATCATTCAAAACTTATTAACTTAATGTTACTATATGATCAATATCACTACACAGAAAGAAGAAGTTCGATAACACAATAATGACACAATATTTATTTTTATAATTTATTCAAAGAAAAGACTGTTGCAGGTTTTGAAACGAACATAAAAAATATTCCATGAATAATCCCACTAAGGTAAATGTAATAATTATTGTTTGGTCTACAGACAGGTTCATCACCTTTGAACTCTTTGGGTATTGAGCTTTGTATATCTGGATTGTGATCTTGTTGATATATTTCTCTACCTGGTATTTTATCAAAATGAATTATTAATCGTTAGCAACATTAATGAGAACATTTCTTTTATTTAGGGCATGGGACGCTTTCAGGAACACAGAGAGATATTTTGATGGAGGTGTTGAATTAGAAAATTGTTTCCTCAAGTTTTGTCGTTTCTTACTGTGTTTTGGATTATTCGTGGGAATTCTATCTAAAGGTGTCTGTACTGTTATAATTCCATTACTCAAAGTGTCACAACTACATACGAACGAGGCAAGTATAATGTATGTTATGTTTTTACCATCATCTGAATATTGTGAAAACAAATATTGCTCGTACAATTTCCGTTTTGTTTATCACGTTATTTGTAATTTAATATTCAATATTTTAATCCTGAAAAACATCTATGTATGTTTCATTGTTTGAATATAGAAAAACAAGTATCCAGAACCATATCACAAACACACATGGAACACATTAAAATATACTGAAGTACTATTGATAATGAAATAAATATTATAACGATACAATAATAACTACACTTTCTAAACAACTGGGATTGCAAAACGATATGATGAAATCGTCATCAAATACCATTTCAATTTTTGTTTATTAAGCAAACCCATACATCGTACTGGAATAAAGTATGACATAGAAGTCTCGTAATTAATACCTGACAACGACCATCAACCATAGATGATATTGAGCTTATTATTGGGTTATGTTGCATCTTGTTGACAGTGCAGTTATACATTGGAGTGACTAATTGTTGATCAAATTGTCAGCTGTATCATGGAAAGAACAAGTTACATTCGTTGATATGCAATAATGGATTCAATGCAAGTCAACTTAAATGTACACGAATAATATCAATCTGCATCTAAAGCTCAAGAAAAACATTAGGTGTAGGCGTTTTTTATATTTAATAGCCACCGAGCGGTTTTCACCGATGATTATAACTTCAGATTGATGAATTATGTGTCATTTAAATAGCCTTTTATCAATTTGTCATATTGAACTAGCTTTTCAACATTTTATGCATTTCTTATAGAATTCAATCAGTTTGTAACATTCTAACAGCTTTCCGTGAGTTTGTAATATTCCACTAGTTTTCCCTCGATTTGTAAAATTCCAATAATCTCCCAACAGTTTGTAGCATTCCAATAGTCTTCCAACAGATTGTAATATTCCATCAGTATTGCAACAGTTTGTAACATTCCAATAGTCTTCCCAACAGTTTGTAGCATTCCAATAGTCTTCCAATAGTTTGTAGCATTCCAATAGTCTTCTAAGTGTTTGTAACATTCTAATCGTCTTCCAAGTGTTATTGGAAATCAGTGTGCTGAAGATTTTTTATCATGAATAACATTAATATCGGCAAGTTTTACGAGAATAATGTCACCAATGTTAAAAATATCACACAAACAATGGCTGCCACGAATTATATCGATTCTAATAGGTAACTATAGTAGCATTTTCTAATTTGATGACATTTCGATCATAGCAACTTAAACAAGTAAAAGGCTAATACAAATCTTAAAATTTATCAGTGACCAGGTGTCAATGTCAACAGCGTTCATTTGAAATTACGTCACCGGAAAGTGACAGTTTACTAAAGTCATAATCGATAGATGGTCATCTTCAGTATGTTCCCGAGAAAACTATGAAAGGTGTGAAGAAATAAAACAAACATTTTAATGTTTGCATGTACCACGATCCCATGTAGATACATGAAATCACTTGGAAATGCTGTCAATAATTTGCTCGTTAGTACGCATGTGCGAATTAAAATATATCGATATTGTTATCACGGCATTGCTTATATAGCCAATGAAGCAGGCACTGTTAGAAATGTGAAATATTTTGTTTTTGTTAATATATTATAAATATTATTTCTTTGAAGAATGACGTAAGGAAGTCAGTAGCAGTGACAGAACTTATCGTGTGTTATTCTGTCCCTATAACATTAACATTTATCCAGTCTCTGTTCAAGATATGTTTAGGAAGAGTCAAAAACGTTGGATGGGCGTTTTTCATACCAGTAAGTTTTGACTACTGGTTAAAACAATATGTGCTATACTGTGTTCAATATACGGATATGCGTGTATAAATATGACATAGGAATAATATATTAATCTATAAAAGTAAATTGTATATTGCTTCGAAAGGTATGAAAACAAATATATTATTCTCGATTTAAAGTCAAATGTATTGTAGTACATATTCTGTGCTAAACTTGAAAACGCAGTCGTCATATATCGGGAAACACAAGTCATAGCAAATAATCTATATCATACAATGCATTCTGTGAACCAGTTTACATGGTGTTATCTGTTCTTCTTCCATATATGGATTCTGATTACCCCTTTGGTATCTTCAAACTCTTCTTACATATGATTTTTACTATGGAGCAAACACGAAAAGCCGGAAACATGCAATAAACAATGAATGGATCTAAAATGGTTCAAACAAAAAAAAAAAAAAAAAAAAAAAAAAAAAAAAAACAAGATCTCACTAAGACATTTCCGATATTACTTTGTCTGATAATACGACATTTTTTCAGGTATTGTTACTGGAAAGTGTGGAAGTTTGTGGCACAGCATATCTGCTATTTAAAGTTCTTCCTAGACATTCTACAACTTCCGGAATTACACTTATTATGATGTCATTCACGTGTCCAGCCATCCTGAACATCAGAAAGCATATTTTGTTAGCAAGACATCGACGTAAATTTATTTCAAGATTACTCGCCGTAACCATGGCTATTGTGGCAGTATTAATTCAATGTGGTGTTTTAACTTGTCTTATTGTACAACCTAACTTAGTGTTGAGTGATAAACACCAAGTTGAATATAGTGTACAAGAATCAGTATTATTAGTTGTTAGTTTAGTAGCAATATCTCTTGGTTCATGTCAAAACTTTCTAACGTGTGATATTCGGTTAGGATCTCTTCAAATAAAAATCATGGATTGGAGAATAGCTGTGACAAATGCACGACCGAAGATAAATCTTTGGTTATGTATCATTAAAGTAGGAATATTTCTAGGCATGGCAAAATTATTAGTTCCAGATTCAAGTTGGACGTTGACGTCTCACATTCAACAACCTGTAGCAACATCAGATATATCAGAATTTGTAACAGTTTTAGAGGATCATGCATTAATGTTCACATATATTTATTGTTCAATTTTTGCGAGCTATGAAGGAATTCTCGCGTGTAAATTACACATGCAGAGAGTTGCCTTATTTGGACCACTGATTCTAGTACCACTCGGATGCTACTGTGGAGTTATTGGATATTGTTATAAATGGCCAAATGATAATATTCTAGGAGGAACAGTGGCATGTCCGAATATTGAAATTGATGATATCAAAACTTGGATTGGTTTTAGTATTGGACTATGGATATCATTAATTCTACTTACATGGCATGTCATATTTCCACAGTGTCATAGAATGGAACGAGCAGAAAGGTACAACATATTTGTATTCAAATTTGTCCGTTGCTAAGTAATATGATTAAGGAATATTGTTGTGTTATTATATTACAGAATGAGTTTGGGAACAAACTGTTTTGTTCCGTTTCATATTATTCTTTGTTTCTCCTTTCCTCTTCACTTTTCCGATTGCTAAGCGTGACCTTGGTGATTTACATAAATTGTTTATCAGATATCATGATGTTGTATAGAATATTAGCGTGTAATTTAAGGACACAACAGGAAGTGGGGTTCATTATAAGACCATGCCCCCAATATATTATTTAGAAAGAAATAACATTATTCAAGACATCACAACATTTCACCTATTGATTGGTGACCAAATGCTTCTTGCATTGCATTTTGGGATCCATATAGCCGTATATACCGTATAATATTGTATGCAATGTTTGTTCTCAGAATATTGAGGATGTATATTCCATACATGGCCGTGTTATGGGTAAGGATACCCATTGTGTTTGGTTTCCCCAAAACAGTACAAATATATAATTGTGCATGGTGATTCACGTCCCCAATAGTATTGGATGGATGTCTCCACGGATTCTCTAGGCAATGTGTTAATTTGTTTTGAGATATTATAATGTTTTACTGATCAGAAGCATAAATGAACATTATCGGCATCAAAAACTCCATATTTATGTGATGAAACAAAAATGCAACATTTATAAGGTGGTCGAAAAGGAAGCAAAATAAATGATCGACTGGAAAAAAAACAAATCATTGTTGAACCAAAATATGTATGTCCATGGATTGGCTTTAAGAATTAATTCACAATAAAACAGTGGATTGAAAATATGTATTGATTTATATATATTTATTGTAATTTTTTTTTTATTTTTACATTCCTAGGTTGTTTGTTCTACCGACAAAGGATTCTTTTTTCTCAGCGTTTGGATTACTGATGAAAAGAAAAGACGATGTAGTAGAGCACCGTCTACTTAAACATGCAAAGTTTAAATCTAATAAAGAAATAAAGGATGGGGATAAAATAGAAAGAAAACCACAGACCGATGGAGAAGAAAAACCACAGCGACGAAAAAAGAAGAAACAGAAAAATAGGCCATATCTTTATATTTGTGCAACAATGTGGCATGAAACAAGAATTGAAATGTTACAACTTATGAAGTCTTTATTTCGGTACGTGTTCCTTGCAATTTTAAGACACGATGCGGCTATTGTACCGCGAAACGTCAAAAATATGAAATGACAACCGAAGAAAATATTAAGAGATCCACTTAAATTTTACTTTAACACATGATTGATATACAACATTAACGATTACCTGTTTTAATAGTGTTTTTATTGTTCTTATGTTCATATATTAAAGATGTTAATCTTATGTGTTGCAATTAACTTGTCCAAATCTTTTAAATCAACATAATTTAATTGCAAGAATATTATAATATGCAAATAATGTTAACTATCTACGGATGTGGAATAGGAACTAAATACCATTCCGGTGTCGTATAGTAAACCTTCCGCATAGCAAACCTTCCCCGGAATGCTTACTACATGTATATAGTAAACACCCCCCTCGGAATATTTGCTATATAGTAAACCTTCCCCCCGGATACTTTACTATATAGTAAATATTCACCCGGGGGAAATTTACTATATAGGCAACATTCCCCCATCCATAACCGATCATCCCCCCGGATATTTTGCTACATAGTAAATATTCCCCCTTAATCCGGATAATTACTATTGATTTGGAATTTAGCACCTTAATCGTGTTAATTTAATTGTTATATACCATTAATTATATCTGTTTATTATTAAAAGGTAAAAAATCACTTGCTTTGCATTAAAAAAACTGTACGGAGCCATTTTGTAGTATTTGAAAAACTTGACAGTAGATAGGAAGGTTTACTATGCGGAATAAATACTATATAGTAAACGTTCCCCCATGGGGGAAGGGTTACTATATAGTAAATCTTCCGGGGGGTTAATCTACTATGGGGGAAGGTTTATTGTATGACACCGGAACACCTGAGTTCACCACCTGTTTTTAGCGTTGCTCGAACTTTTGATTTCTGTGCAATGTGCAGTAGATCATTGTTTGTCCATTTGTCCTTTTTTATTTAGTCATTATGTCCGTATTCGATTTACGACTCCTTTTTATTCCTTTGGTATTTTCAAACATTTCTTGTCTTCATCCTTGCAAAATAATATGATATGCAAATGAAAACTTTGAAAGGAAATCAATAATATTTATGTTAATAATTTTATAATTGTACTTCATGTATTAAATAACATGTTTCGTTTTTGTTTAACAGAATAGTATTTTCTTCTTGTAGACTTGATTTTCATAGAAGTAAATATAAAATAGCTGAATCTGTTTTTGATGTCAATGTGGATTATTTTGAACAAGAAAGTAAGTATAGCTTTACATAAGCGATTTATTTTTTGACTCATTAAACATTGTTCCACCACTTTAAATTTCGTAAATTGATAGACCACTTCCACTGGTTTAACCCAACCACAATTTGTGCCTGTCCCGAACGAGGACTTATATTTCGATTAACATTTGTCTTGGTGATTTTTTGATTTACCATCACTGATATATTTTTTCTTTTCATAAACACCGTATCTGTTCACGTGACTACACATGCTACTCACAGTGACCCGTGACCCACATTAGCACGACTGGGCAGTCTTTTGTATACATGTATATGGTATATAAACATACAACTTCAACCGTGTTACATGATCACCTAGAGTTGTCTTTCTTTATGTACATTATACTTTTTAATTTTATAATCTAATGAAATAAAGTTGTTTTCTTGTATCATTTTACAGTACATATCATATTTGACGATGCTTTTCAAACTGATAAGAAGTCAAGCCAAAGATTACCAAATGAATGGGTGAAACAATTGGTGGAATGTATAGAAGAGGCATCAACGTAAGTGATATGTTGTGGTACACCCATCCAAGTTAATTAGATTATTTTTCTGCATTGTGTCTATTGAATAAAATTGAACACGTATTCCTTTTCAACTATTACATAGTGAAAAGTTCTTAGAGGAAACATATATTCATGTCATTTATTAGCAAACATCCATTAGTTTTGAGAAAATTGTGAAATCATTATCTTGTATTATAAATAGGTCTGTTGCAAAGGGACATCTGAAGTGGGATACCCAACCAAAAAAGACATCAACACCATACGGTGGCCGTCTATCATGGATAATGCCAGGAGGAACTGAAATGGTCTTCCATTTAAAAGATAAAGATAAAATTAGACATAGGAAACGTTGGTCACAGGTAAGTATCTTGATATGGTTATTATTTATTGTAGCAAGACAAGTTTGATCGTACCAAAGGGGCAATCAGAAAGTAGTCAATCGAAGTCGGACAGAAAATACAAAAACAAAAAAGGGTGAGAGGACAATAAACGATCTACGTAACCCCAAGTAGTTTAAATAAAGGCAATATTAGACGCCAAATGCTAAATATATAAAATTACCAGAAATTAAAAATACCCAACCTTCACAAGCTATGTAAATCGTGCGTTTAGAAATTAAATTGATAATCTAAATAAATATATTATATACAGTTGAACAAGCAAGGCATATAATAACTCTTTAGTGGTTAAATAAATAACAATTCTTCCTTTAAGCTTAATATGGAGACAATGGTTCGTGTGACAACATACAACATGGACAGGTGCAATACATGTACCTATAATCAATAAATCAACTCAATGACTTCCTAATGTTATATATATAGGGTGTAAATAAGATTTTAGTCAGAGTAAACTTTCTTATTTCAACATCGAATATAAACATGATAATAATACTGCCATAATCCGTAACAGACTTAACATTGTGCAGAAGATATTTCATATGTTGTTGAAATAATACTTCCAGTATCCTCAGAACTACTTCCCGTTGGGTTTTTGTGTTACATTACTACGAGTTTATTTAATAGACAATTTATTTTTATTTCTTTTATTCTATTTTATCTTATATGTATTACCTACCACTTAAACACCAATCAATCAATCAATCAATCAATCAATCAATCAATCACTTAAATATGTGTGATGTAGGAAGAAGAGTTTGAAGATACCAAAGGGATAACAAAAATCGAAGGACAAAAGACAAAGGACAAAAACGATCTACATAACATTCACATAAAACTAAAGTAACACGAACCCCACAAAAAACCGGGGGTGAACTATTGTGCTGCGGAAAGGTAAGCAGTTCCTGCTGCACTAGTGACACCTGTCGTGTTATTATAGTTACAAACCCGGTGATAAGTCAGGAATGCAATTAATTTGATATTTTTATTGTTAATTTTAGATATTTTATATGTACTATCTTCTTGGTTATAAATTAATGGGTTCCACGATGGAGGATGCATTGTTAGAAAAAGAGACGAACAAAAGATACCATTACAGAAAGACCACTTCTATTCTTAATCAGCTACCAAAAGATAAAATTAAAAGAGTAGGTATTTAAACATTTGTTTCGTCTGTCATTACATTTGTCATTACACAGTAAAAAGTAATTTTTTGATTTATGAATAGCAGGATGACAGTAGGAATGTAATTGGCCGCCATGATGCATGACGAAAAGTCGCGTTCTTAGAAAGTGAACAAATTCCTCTTATATATGAATTCTTATACGTATGAGTTTTATTTGAATATATTCATTGATATTCTAAGGGTACTCTTATTTTATCTTAATATTAATTTTCTATTACATTTGACAGGTTCCACTAGTCGAACAGCTATTGAGCTCGTCCCCACTTTTAAGTAGGCTTCGTACTGATGTCCAACCTGTTCTCATATCCTAAAAATGGGATGTGGACCACGATCTCGCGTGGAAAGTTGTTCGATTAGAGTATTCACTTTTCGTCATCGAAATGCAATTGTTACATAGAAGTTTTATTCACTACATAATTATAACAATGTGGTTTTCAGGCACATAACAGTTTCATACTTGCTTTAGATGGGGATGTTGACTTTAAACCAGAATCAGTACAAAAGCTCATAGATAAAATGACAAAGAATGATAAAGTTGGTGCCGTGTGTGGTCGTATTCATCCTACTGGATCAGGTAATTAAAGAAACCGAAGAATAATTATTCAATAATATTATTAAACAATAATCAAATTTCGTTGTTTGTATGTGTTCAACGAAGGTGAAATTATAGATCGTGCAATAAGTCTAAGTAAATTAACCAAGCTGCAAGCAGATTGCGCCCGGCTTATGCAGTAAAAAGTTCGAAAACTATAAGTTTTTCGTCATGAATTTTAATAGGTATGCCCCTGGAATATTGAAAATGTGTGAAAATGTGAATTAGCAAAACAGTTGCATCAACAGATTGAAACGATATGAATAATGTGTCAGTAAAGTACGAAAACCGACGTTTTATTCATAATAAAAGGGGGAAAAAAATACTACACTCTAGAAACAATGTACAAACCCAGTCGCAAACGTGGTAGAAAGAGGCAACATCGATATCTATAAGACACAAATACATGACCGCGTACCTTCCTAGCTTGGTAGAGACACTCAGTAAAACATGGTGGGTGTAAACTAGTTCTACATGTCAAACCCATAAAGAATTTAATGGTATAAGGGTTACCATAAGCATTTTTATTCATGTAGTGGTTTATCATAATAATGAAAATAATCATTTATTTTTTCTTTGTTATAATTAAATGTTTTTAAAAGTATGATTAAAGATCTATTGTGCATATAACTTAATGAGAAACAGGCTACTGGACCAGGGCTATAAAAAGATTCGCCTTATTCGATCTCTTAAAAAGTTTATATTCCGATACCAAGATCTTGTCGAAAAATATTATGTCTCTGCAGAGACAATGGTGAACGATGGATTTTCATAAAGAGAAAATGTATAAAGATAAGGAAGTCAACAAAAATGTCAAAAATATTTGTTGTCAATGTGTTTTTGACATTTACTTTCGTAGTTAGAATACTTCAGATGACTCGTGGTTTTTGATGGAGATGGTTCACGATAGATGGTCCACCCTTCTCATTGAATTTAGTACTGAGTTGACTACTATTTTACCTAATTTGTTCCAGTATTGTTATAAATACTGTTATAATGACAGCCGGAACCTTTGAACCGTAATGAAAGCGGGAGGTTTGGCGCCGTAATATCTGATTCAACCCACCATTTCTTTGGAAATACCTTTACCAAGTTAGGGTCATTACGGTTTTCAAAGTTTTCCGGTTGTTGACTGATTTTGTCTGTTTATATATTTATGAAATTTGACTTTCCCTTTGGAAAATTGTTGGGAGTTCGGTAATTTTGTTATTACCCTTATTTAATATTATACATATTCTAGGACCAGTTGTTTGGTATCAACAATTTGAATATGCTATTGGTCATTGGTTACAAAAGGCTGCAGAACATGTTTTTGGGTGTGTTCTTTGTTGTCCAGGAGCATTCAGTTTATTCCGGGCTACATCCCTTATGGACGATAACGTAATGAAAATGTACACAAGTCCTCCTTTAGAAGCACGACATTATATCCAGTATGAACAAGGTATGATATGAAGACTGTAAAGTGACATGAAATTAATACATTGATTACCTCTTTGTTATCTTCAAACTCTTCTTGAACCTGTGTAAACCGAACCTCTGTAGGACCTGATTTTGAGTTCAGAATAGACATATTGTCGATTTATACAGGTTAAATCAACACTGATTGTCTATAGGGAAACCTTACTTAAAGTTCGGTTTATACAGACTTCCATTTTATACATGGTTCGGTTTAGACAGGTTTCACTATATACTATAATTATAGTAACTCATAGTCAAAAATTATTAAAACAATGACAGTTAAAACATTAATTCTAATACTCACCAAAGTGTGTACTCATTAGTCGATTTACACGTACACGTTAGTTAATCTTAATTTTACACACTTTGGAACCCAATGACATTATAGATACCTGATGATAAATCTTATTTTATTCACAACCATTGATTTTGTAGTTTTTCATAGAGAAATTACGGTGATGCATTCAAGATCAAGCCAAATATGTTTGTTTGTTTGTTTGTTTAGTGGTGTTTAACGCAACTTTCAACAATATTTCAGTTATATCGTGGCAGTCAGTTTTATTGGTGGAGCAAACTGGAGTATCTAGAGAAAACCACCGACCTGTTGCAAGTCACTGTCAAACTTTATCACACAATGATGTACACCTCGCCCTAATCAATATTCGAACTCATAACATCAATGGTGATAGGCATTGATAGCATATGTAGTTGTAAATCCAACTACCATACGATCACGGGAACCTCGGCCACTCCAAATATGTATTATTGTGTTGTGCCTGTTGGCTGTGTATTTAACATAACATGGACGGTTTAAAACAGTTTTGAATTTATTATTGTCAATCCACTTCAGGTGAAGATAGATGGCTTTGTACTTTACTACTACAGCAAGGGTGGAAAATTGACTATGCTGCAAGTGCTGATGCTTTCACTTTCGCACCAGAAACTTTCCAAGATTTTTATATCCAAAGACGTAGATGGGCGCCGTCCACATTAGCAAACATTATAGATTTGTTGTCATCCTGGAGGGTTACTACGAAAGTCAATGACAATATTAGTACATTATATATGTTCTACCAGTTTGTATTACTAGCAACAAGTTTGCTTGGTATCGGTACGGTCACTTTAATGATAACCGGGTCGTTCACCGCTGTATTGAAGACGACGATGCTTGAGTCGTATATAATTGTTCTGGTACCAATTGGTTTATATGTAATCATCTGTTTTAAGTGCAGCAACGAAAAACAGATTGCAGCTGCTGTTTTGCTGTCTACAATATACACTGTGGTGATGGTCATTGTCACAGTAGGGCTATTTGTAGTTGTCGCTACAGAGAAACCTTATAGCCCAAATGTAATCTTTTTCACACAAATCTTGTTTATTTTCTTGTGCTCTGGTATAGTTCATCCAAAGGAATTTTTGTGCCTTATTCATGGATTACTATACTATATAATGATTCCATCTACATTTATTTTTCTTACTGTGTATTATATGTGCAATATCCATGTTGTATCATGGGGAACGCGAGAAAATAACCCAAATGAAGATAATATTGATAAAACATCGGAAGCCGATATCAGTGTAAAGGAAGAGAACTCTCCTTTGCTATTACGCTGTGTGAAAAAGCTAGGAATCCTATCTGTAATAAAGGAGGCTGTAAAGCTATTCAAACAGGCAGTATCAGGTGAAAAATTGGAGAAAAAGAACAAGAGGACAGAAATGACACCAGTTTCTGTTAAAACCATGGACATAAGACAGGAAGTACCTTTGGCCAATTCTATACCACTTCGGCGTCTTAAAGTAAAACTAGATCATGATGCATGGCAAACCATGGATTATCTAGGCACCAAGGGAAAAGAAACAATTTTTGAAGAGGAAATGGAGTTTTGGCGACATATTTTGCAGAGATATCTTAAACCTATCGCAGAAGATAAAAAGAAAAAAAATCATATTGAGGCGGAACTAAAATCTTTGAGAAACAATGTCGCTTTCGGATTTTTAATATTAAACTTCTTATTTGCAACAGCAATATTTCAACTTCAGAACAATGAGGATCAGCTTAAGTCATTGTACATACTGAACGAGTACGAACCTATATCTGTAACTTTCTTGGTAATGTTTTCACTGGTTATTTTGGTGCAATTTATCGGTATGCTTGTTCATAGATGGGGAACATTTCTTCACTTAATATCTAGTGTTCGTCTATGGTCTTTTTCAAAGGAAACGGAGGATAAATGGGCAAAACAAGCTTTAAAGGAAACAGAAACTTTACAGGCTGCCGTCTACGATGCAGGTTCTATAGAAACTGGTAGTAGTATATCATATCTTTCTATTGAATCAAGATTGGCCAATAGAGGAAATATGCAAGACGATGTTGAACCCGACTACCCGGATGAAGAACCATCTGAGGATTATCCAGACGACGAACCATCTGAAGATTATCCAGTAGAAGACATAATTCCTCACAATGAATATGAAAGAAATTTTAAACGTAGATTCCAGACTATCAGACACAATTTAAAACAATCTGGAAACAACTTCAGAAACGACATGGTTCATTCATATGATAGAGAAGTGAACCGAATCAATCTATATCGAAAAACATTAGGGAGGCGTGCAGGGATTAAGGCCAGGTATGGCCATGTTTGAGACGTAATCTCAGCGTCTCGTATCGTTCATTATTCATTGTTCCTGTTGTGCAATTATTTCGTTTTGTTATGCCGATGTCCATGACTATTGTTATGTAAATCGAGTGAACAATTAATATTTCACTCCTGTTTGTTATAAAGTGCTTAATCTCGTATATCTGTATTCATTTTAACAGCATCGGTGGTGTTATGGTTTGCGTGCTCGACTCGAGTGCGGTAGATCGTAGGTTCATCGGTGGTGTTGTGGTTAGCGTGCTCGACTCAAGTGCGGTAGATCGTAGGTTCATCGGTGGTGTTGTGGTTAGCGTGCTCGACTCAAGTGCGGTAGATCGTAGGTTCAAGCCCAGATCGCATCAAACCAAAGACTATATAATTGGTATTTGTTGCTTCTCCGCTAAACACACAGCATTAAGGAGAAAGCGCAAAGACTGGTTGGGTTGGAATCAGGATAATGTGTCCGAGTGGGGCAACATGTCTATCCGGTGACTGTTGTTTATTTGAGCTAGCACTATAAAAATCCCTCTAAGCGTGTTGGTCTAGTACAAAGCGGATTTAATCATCATCTCATTGAGAATTAAATTGTTTTCACCATGATATATCTGAAAATTACTGAGTTAGCTTTAAGCAACAGCCTCTCCCTCACTCACTCACTGTATTTATTTCTGGGATTGTTGCGTGTACATGTAGCACGACGTCCTAGTCCAATTTGTATTATATGGCAGATATAGTACACGAAACAAGACAATCTTGTCATTTTGAACACATGTTTCTACTCTCGGTTTTGTTTTTATTTCGTTCATGTTGTTTTATCTCGTGTTTATGTACTCTCCTGACCGAAAACCATGTGCCATTGTGACACCAGTTTGCGTTCATCATCATCCGTCGTCGCTATAATTTCACATTTTAATCTTCCCGACTGAAATTAATAACCCTTCGGGGTCCTTTGTCGTCTTTGTCAATATTGCATCGGACAGTTCTGCTTATATTCTAAAATTTTAAAAACCACCAGCATTTCTAAATTTTAAACTGGAATGATAAAACATATTTTCGACAACCTGTACTCCAGGGCAAACGATCTGTGTATCCTGCTTATATGAATTAAAGATTGATATTATGATAATGAGTTGTGTGAAGTAGAAAGTATGACTTTCTCCTAAACAGTCGAATAAGGGTAATTGTGTTTGTTTGTTTGATGCTGCATAGCGCCACTTTCAACAATATTTATGTCGTGGCGGTCTGTTTTATTGGTGGAGAAAACCGAAGGATCCGGTGAAAACCATCGTCACTGGCAAACGTTATCACATAATGTTGTACATCTCGCCCTGATCGAGATTCGAACTCACAACATCAGTGGTGATAGGCACTGATTGCATAAGTAATTGAAAATCCAAGTACCATACCATATCGCCACGACGATCATTATGAAACAATAATAAATGAAAAACAAAAACTACCACACTGTCGAGACCAAAATCATATATCATAATCGTAGAAAGAGATAAATCGACCCTCATAACACACAAATATACATGTATGATCTTTTACTTTCTTGGCTTGGTACATTTGTATATCCTATATATTTTGAAGATATAATATATATATTCCTCTCCCATGTTTATCATTGTTATTATTATTTAATAATTCACTAAGCGGTGTCATACTTTTCTGCGCCAGTAAGATGTTGTTTACGAAAAACATTGCAGATACCTATATTACTTAATAATTCACTAAGCGGTGTCATACTTTTCTGTGCCAGTAAGATGTTGTTTACGAAAAACATTGCAGATACCTATATTGCTTAATAATTCACTAAGCGGTGTCATACTTTTCTGCGCCAGTAAGATGTTGTTTACGAAAAACATTACAGATACCTATATTACTTAATAATTCACTAAGCGGTGTCATACTTTTCTTCGCCAGTAAGATGTTGTTTACGAAAAACATTGCAGATACCAATATATACAGATTAATACACTAGTTATTACATACTTCCGACGTCTAGAAAAGAGACACCCATATTGGCCCGGGCAGATATGGAAATGATCTTGTAGTAATCCAATAACCGGTTATTTTCCCGGGGTGTGAAAATATGGACAGTTTACTTCCGGTCATATTGGTCATACAAAAATGCCTTTATCTTAACTAAGTATGTAATAATTAAATACAGGTTAATACATGGGCATTTCCATATTGGCCTGGTTATCATCCCGAGACCCCCATATTAGCCATCGACTGCGTCTCGGGCCAATATGGGTCGAGGGATGATAACCAGGCCAATATGGAAATGCCCATGTATTAAACTATTTATTACATACTTCCGACATCTAGAAAAGAGACACCCATATTGGTCTGAGACGAAGTCGAGGCCCATATTGGCCCGGGCCAATATGGGCCTCGATATGGAAATGATCTTGTAGTAATCCAATAACCGGTTATTTTCCCGGGGTGTGAAAATATGGACAGTTTACTTCCGGTAATATTGGTCATACAAAAATGCCTTTATTTTATCTAAGTATGTAATAAGAAATAATTCATGGACGCCAGAGTTTGTATACAGTTTTAACATGGGTAACATTATTTTCGTACAAATTTTATCCCGAGCGCAAGCGAGGGATAAAATGCAACGAAGATAATGTTAACCATATTAAAACGTGATACAAACTCTGGCTTCCATGAATTATTTCGATTCTAGTAGGAAAAATCTAACTTATTCTTTGAAGTGGAAGTCGGTAATGGAAATGCATTTCATAACAAAATTCACTAACCTTCATATTTTTCAGTTTACAGTTGTTTTTCTTTTATGTATAAATAGACTTTGATGCTATGAAGTTACTGATATTTTCCAATTTAATGGCATTTTGAATTTAGCAACTTAAACAAGTAAAATGCTCACAAAATCTTAAAATAAATCAGTAACCATGTGTTTTAATGTCATCAGCGTTCCTTGTAAACGACTTCCGGAAAATGTTAAATTTCAAAAGTCAAAGTCCATTGATGGTTGTCTTAAGTATTTATTCCGGAAAAATATAGGTAAAAACAATACGGGCATTTTAATACGAGCATTTTTATGTTTGTTATGCACCACAGTGCTGTATGAATACATAACTTCACTAGGGAATTATGTTTGTAATTTGTTCGTCAATAGGCATGAGCGAATTAAAATATATCGTGAGTTTTATCACTGTATTATGTATATAGCCAATGACGGACGTCATGTTAGAATACTTAATAATTAACTAAGCGGTGTTATATTTTTCTGCGCCAGTAAGATGTTGTTTACGAAAAACATTGCAGATACCAATATTACTTAATAATTCACTAAGCGGTGTCATACTTTTCTGCGCCAGTAAGATGTTGTTTACGAAAAACATTGCAGATACCAATATTACTTAATAATTCACTAAGCGGTGTCATACTTTTCTGCGCCAGTAAGATGTTGTTTACGAAAAACATTGCAGATACCAATATACTTAATAATTCACTAAGCGGTGTCATACTTTTCTGCGCCAGTAAGATGTTGTTTACGAAAAACATTGCAGATACCAATATTACTTAATAATTCACTAAGCGGTGTTATACTTTTCTGCGCCAGTAAGATGTTGTTTACGAAAAACATTGCAGATACCAATATTATAAACATGATACTGCCTTTAGTTGAGGGTGTTATGGTAGATTACCACACGAGGGAACAATATCACACTCTGGAAAAAGAATATGACCCGAGACGTAGTCGATGGTGATATTCTTTTTCCAGAGTGTGGTCATCTACCATAGCACCCTCAACTAAAGGCAGTATGTTTTTTTTTATTATACTGAATACCAGTAGTAAAGAGGACTTTGAATTTTTATTGGAGTCAGTTAACCAATGGGACACACTATGTACATATCACTACCTAAATAAAGCAACAACTACTATCATTTCAACAAGTAATATTTTCATTAACAATAACAGATGGTGCTATTACGGCAGGGGGTGTTATTACCGGAAATGATTAATCGGCAAAACTCGGACGGAGCAGGTGTTATTTTCCGGTTCGGCAAAGTTCGGCTCGAGAGGGTGATATTGCAGAGGGCATACCTGTTAACCCTCCCGCATTTCGCGGGAGACTCCCGCTTTTGAGCTCGGCCTCCTGCAAAGAATGAGCCTCCTGCGCGGGAGACTAAAAACTCCCGCTTTGAAATACTTCTCCCACATTATCTCCCGCGACCATAAATTTGATTAAAATCGAAAATTAGGACGCCATTTTTGTTGCTTTTATCAGCTGGGTCATTAAAACATTTGCGTTAATCAGCCGATTGTTACTCGGAATTCTCTCGGTTTTTACTAGAAACGCAAATAATGTAAGTTGTTTACAATATCGAATGGATAACTACACGAATCAAAGTTGTGAAAAAAGAAAATTTGAAGGCGAGTATCGTTCAATTACTTACTTAAATACGAAAAAAACTTTAAAAAAAAAATACATTTCAACTATGTCACAATCAAGGAGACGTTGGAATTCAGGACCTATCACCCCTTCTTCAAAGAAAAAGAAACATTATTGCAAATTCTTGGAGGACTGGACAAAATTATACGATTGGGTGCAGCCTACTTCTTTAGGGAATGATATGGCATTTTGCAAACTTTGTTCTACTAATTTTAGTGTCAGCCATGGTGGTGTATATGATATTAAAAGACATGCTGATGGAGATTCACACAAAAAAAGCAGTTGCTTCAGCAAGGAAATCAACCAATCTTAAAAATGCAGACACAGAGAGAATTTTTTCTATGTTAAAAAAAATCCAGACAGATATGAGATCTGAGTTGAACAATGACACACTTTGTTCTTTATTATGTGCAAAGCAAAATCAAAACTTGTTGTGTTATGAGTACGAACCAAGTGACTCTGTTCTATGATCAGCAAAACAAGCTGTATTGTTCTACCAAAGTGGTTTGAAGTAATGTTGCTCAGCAACAACAATAAAAGTTGTACAGTAAATTTTGTTTGCTTTAATCTAAAAATTTTAGTGTGAAAAAGTTCGTCACGCAAAATCTCCCACATTAAATAGTTGGAATGTGGGAGATCTCCCACATACACAATCTCTGAGGTTAACAGGTATGAGAGGGTGTTATTACGATCTGATTCCTACACCAAAAAAATAAAACTATTGAGGAATGTCAAATGCCTATTATCCAATGAAATTAATAGATTTTTGCATGAAGTATAATAATACTTAATAATTCACTATGCGGTGTCATACTTTTCTGCGCCAGTAAGATGTTGTTCACGAAAAATAATGCAGATACCAATATTACTTAATAATTCACTAAGCGGTGTCATACTTTTCTGCACCAGTAAGATGTTGTTTACGAAAAACATTACAGATACCTATATTACTTAATAATTCACTAAGCGGTGTCATACTTTTCTGCGCCAGTAAGATGTTGTTTACGAAAAACATTGCAGATTCCAAAGAGGCGATCAGAATCCGTAAATCGAAGAATAGACAATATAATGGCCAAATAAAAAACGACACAGACAATCAATGGTCGACTAAATACTACACATAAAACGAAAGTTGGAACAACACAAACCCCACGAAACTCGGCGATGAACTCCAGTGCTTTGAAATGGTAAGTCCTCTAGTAGCAACCGTCGTGTTACTCTTGTTACAAACCCGGTGTCATGAATGATGACAGGATGTGATTGTGATCACGCCAAACGGAATTGTGACACAAATATTCCGTAACGGTTAACCATGCTATGGTGGCGACTGGAACGCGTTCGATGTGATGACTTTAACCTGTTTTCTGCCATAGGGCCGATTTGGCCGATTTCAAAACAGTACCTTTGACTGCCAAGCATCGGCCCAAACGGCCGATGCTGTGGTGCATCTATGACGTTATCTTTGACGCCATAAAAACAGTACAGCGCTGAGCGAAGATGGCTGCTATTGCACATCCGTGGTTCCGTGTCCTCCCACCAGAGCCAGTGAATGACCCACCGTTTAATGGGGCGCCAACCGGACCTGTTCATATGCCACCACGAAATGCATCACCAATATCGTACTTTTACTTGCTGTTTCCAATTGGCCTCATCAAAGAGTTTGTCAGACAAACAAACAGGTTGGTTAAACCATAGATCTATGATACCTATACATTTTTATTGTGACGATTTTTCCTCCAAGTTTCTCATATGACTACTATGTTACTAAATATCTGCACCGTCAAAAATATACACGGTCAAGATAATGATCAACAAAGTCATACGATTTATTTCTTTGTCATAAACAAAAATTCATTGATGACATTGTTGCTTCTAAAAACTATTGTACAATAATACCCCCAGCAAAGCTATTCACAAAACTGGCCTCCCAAATTAGTTACCGTCCACCTTTTACGCCTGATGATTCTATTCATTACTGGTTTTATTAACCATGACCCTTTAAACGGTCAAGGTAAATGAGTGTTCGACTTCTGGTCTGTTTTATTTATATCATCTTCTATACCTATTATTTACTACAGACGATATAAATAAAACAGACCAGTAGTCGAACACCCCTTTATGGTGGCCGTTTAAAGAGTCATGGTTAATAATCATTCAACATGCGTAAAAAGTTCCCGGTAACTAGTTTTGGTATCCAGCTTGTGCGTTGTCCGACCGCGATTAAATTATGACGGGGCTCTCTAATTTGACCTTGAACCTATTCATAACTATCAAGGTGTATTCGAATGGGATATCACGTACAAAACACACGTACTTGACTGTTTACATTATTTGCATATCGCCAATATCGACTCAGTAACAATAGTTCGACTTCAAAGAGATTATATTTACGACGCAATAATCCATTTAAACCCATATTTTTTTCGTATAAAATATAATTTATGGATAGGCGACTAACGGAGAATACGTTTCAAAAATTAATTGCTTGTAGATTTTTAATTTCATTTATTAACAATGTAAGATTGCAATACAAAAAATGCATCTTTGAGTGTAGATTTTGTTACTGGTTCGATTATTGCGATACAATTGAAATGCACATAACCAGATTTGAATAAAATTTTCTATTTATAATTTCCCCCTTGATGCAGGTAAGGTTTTCTGTACAAAGCAAAAAAAAAAAAAAA
>MJUT01014670.1:67515-91462 GCA_002080005.1 Gigantidas platifrons | reverse complement strand
TTTTCTTTGACCATTGTTTTGTCTGTCGTATTGTGCGTTTTTCTTTGACCATTGTATTGTCTGTCGTACTATCCTATTGTGCGTTTTCCTTTGGCCATTGTATTGTCTGTCGTACTATCCTTTTGGGCGTTTTCCTTTGACCATTGTTTTGTCTGTCGTACTATCCTATAGTGCGTTTTCCTTTGGCCATTGTATTGTCTGTCTTACTATCCTATTGTGCGTTTTCCTTTGACCATTGTTTTGTCTGTCGTACTATCCTATTGTGCGATTTCCTTTGACCATTGTTTTGTCTGTTGTACTATCCTATTGTGCGATTTCCTTTGACCATTGTTTTGTCTGTCGTACTATCCTATTGTGCGATTTCCTTTGACCATTGTTTTGTCTGTTGTACTATCCTATTGTGCGATTTCCTTTGACCATTGTATTGTCTGTCGTACTATCCTATTGTGCGTTTTCCTGTGACCATTGTTTTGTCTATCGTACTATCCTATTGTGCGTTTTCCTTTGACCATTGTATTGTCTGTCGTACTATCCTATTGTGCGTTTTTCTTTGACCATTGTTTTGTCAGTCGTACTATCCTATTGTGCGTTTTCCTTTGACCATTGCATTGTCTGTCGTACTATCCTATTGTGCGTTTTCCTTTGACCATTGTTTTGTCTGTCGTCTTCGATTTACGGCTTCTGATACAACTTTGATATTTTTATACTTTTCGTAGGCAAAACTGATCACGTAAATTGAAATAAAGTACTTCGGAAGAATAAGGTTTATAAATGTTTTTTTTTGGAAATAAGAACAATAATATAACTCATGAATTTCTACAACAATAGGTCTTCAGTAAAATTAAATATCGAATTTATATTTTCTTATTTAAGGATTGATCTCAATTTTTTTTCGGTTCATGAATAAATAAACTCAAAAATGTGGTACACACTGTGTAACCCGCGAAGCGAGTTACGCAAAGGTGTATACCACATTTTTTAGTTTATTTCGAATGAACCGAACAAAAAATTGTGATCAATCCTTATAAATTAATTACTAATTAATTTTTTTCTTGTCCTAAAAATATTTTGACGGATAATAATTGCTTAAAAAGAATTAAAATTAGAAATTTTCCCAATTGAGACCCCAACATGTGACTTCCGTTTAAAAATTTTGTTTATGGAAAATAGCATCAATTTTTTATCCAATCAAAATCTCTTAAACACATCAAATTAATTTATTGTCTTGTAAAACCTCGGGTAAAATTTGCTTCACAAGTTCACGTGCAAGTAAGATTGCACAACTAGTAACTATCATTGCTTTTGTAATCATTTATTTACGATACAAACTTAAATGTAAAACAAAATCAACGTACAAAAAACCAGGTCACTCGATATTCCATAAACCTTGATCAGATATTGCAAAAGGATTACCATGTCAGTGGTCCTACTCGGTAATGCTGCATATTGGAACATATGCACATGTATTTTCCAATTTATATCGCATTCAGTTAAGACGCGGATATTTAAATGAATCTAATCCATGAGCAGAGAAAGTAACACCGTCACTTTTTATTGAAGTGCCTTTTCCAAGCCAGGAAATTGAACGGTCATGTATTTGTGTGTATTTTGCATATATTTTGCCTCTTTATACGATTGACTATTAGATTTTGGAACAGTTTCGACAGTCTGGTATTTCTTGTTTTGCATTTTATCAATCAATAATTTAGCTTTAGTCTACAATAATCATAACCCAGTAATTTATCACCATACAAATACCCAATACACAGTAAAGGAACTTAGAAAATCAAAATCATGACTTTTTTTTATAAATCTTAAACTATGTTTAGAAATTTAATTAGATATATTTACCCAATGCTTTATTATTTTTCATTTCATACTCAATGTCTTGATGTTCCATCAGAAGAAAACTTTGTGATAAAATAATATTTATCTAGCTTAGTGCGCTCGACGCGTTTCTGGAATAACATTATTCACATTCAGATAACTCATAGTCAAGAGATTAGAGAGCCATACCATGTAAAATTCTTTGGGAACAAGTAAGCCAAAAGACATAAACAGTCAAATAAATGTTCTTTTTATTTAATTTTCATTATTTTAGGAATGTTGTAGAACTTAGAAGCTAAGATCGAAATGAAAACAGACGATTTGAGTGACCTAGAAATTCTTGATGAAAATTCAATTGTTCAATCTTTGAGATGTCGATTCAACAAAGATATATTCTACGTGAGTATTCCTTTATGGAGAAATATATGTTTCTTGGATTACGTCGAAGTAAATATAAACGTGATTGAATTTAGTGTATATTGTACACGAGTATGAAACAGTTCATCATAGGACTATTTTGATGGTTGCAAGCCAAATTTATTTTAATTCTATATGAAATTTATTTTAATTTATCAACTGCTTCTCTTTTGCTTCTGCTTCAACTTTTTACTCTTAAAAGTCATGGCGAAAATAATGTAAATGAAAATATAAAACCATTAGCTTTATTACGACATACCACATTTTTTTTTCTTAGAATGATGATATCAAATAATGATTGGAAATTAATAATATATGTCTAAGCTAATCACAGACCATAGTGAAGATAAGACGTAAACATTCTTTCCTTTTTTACAGACATACATTGGTGAAATATTAGTTGCCATCAACCCATATAAACCTTTACAGCTATTTGAAGACAAGGTTAGTATTATAATTTTGTTCCAATGCTTTCAAGTTTCTGTTCTTGATTCGTTGGACATTGCATTAAGCATTATGTGTGATAATGTCATTGAATTTATAAACATATTTGGATTGACAACCATTTTGAAATATAAACATTTACAAGATTGTATTCGCAAGCAATTATTATGATTCCTAACTGAATTGACTATTATGTTACTTATAGAATCACCATGACTACAAGCGACTCACCAATAGATCTAACAGACCACCTCATCTGTTCTGGGTGGCCGACCAAGCTTTCAGAACAATGCAGGAGACCAGACGTAACCAGTGTATCCTGGTTAGCGGGGAGTCAGGAGCTGGAAAGACAGAAAGTACAAAATACATGATTAGACATCTTATGAAACTGAGTCCAAGTGATGACGAATCCCTACTTGACAAAATTGTTCAGGTAAAAGATAAATTTGCATATTATATTTTCTTCTATGCATTAGAAAACAACGCAGTTTAAAAGTTTACCCCTTATCATACTATACAGGTTCGAAGTTCATCACAATGAATGTCATACCACGTATGGTCTACTGCTATTATTTCGACGATATTTAGAGGGACATATATATTCTCTGGGTTCACATTTTGTTATGCCACCTTTATACTAGTATTTTTACAAAGTTTTTAAGAAATTATGAATATAGTACTTGAATTAGTATTATAATCGAGTAAATATTAGATGCATATTATAAGCAATGAGTTTCATGTCTCCGAAAATATATATTAAGTTACGAAAATGGAACAATACCTGCTTACTCTTCCAGATCACATGAGTTCACCCTCGGATTTTTGTGCTTTTCAATCTTTAGTTTTCTATGTAGTGTTTTGTGAAAAATTGTTTGTCTCTTTCTTCTTTTCCTTTTGGCAATTGTATTGTCTACCTCTTTGGTTTACGGCTTCAGATTTACTTTGCAAATGAAGCAGATTATTTTACCATTTATGTTGTATGCAATTATTAATGTTTATTTTTACTATATACTGGTACAAACCAAGTTAAATGAACAATTTCATATTAATTCAGAATCAATCACCACTAAGGTGTTTAAGTTCGACTCTAGTTTGTCGCGAATTGTGTCATTATAACCATATGCTAAAAAGTTTATCAATAATTTCTAAACGATGATTTGTGTTCCCGGGTACTCTGTTTATAAAGCAACTTAGTAGACACTTCTCTCTTGGTATTTAGTGGGGTTCGTGTTGGCCAGTCTTTAGTTTTCTATATAATGTTTTGAGAATCATTGATTGACCTTTCATCCGTTTTTCTTTGATCATTGTATTGTCTTCCGTCGATTTATAGTTTCTGCCTACCCGTAGCAGTATCTTCAAATATTTCCTCTTCTATAAGTCATACATGCGTCTGCACATTTAAACCCAACAGTTTTAGAACTAGGTTTTTGAGTGAACAGTAATTTTGTTCTCCCGCGATAGGATTAGAACTGAAACCTTTGATACACTACTACATAAATCGCTTGACCTTATGTCCAGCACACTAGACCACAAGGCACATCCACTATATCTAATTGTTCCGTATTGATAATTTCATTAACCTTGATACATTGCTTGTCATGGGTGTGTGTCTTTAGGGCACCTTTGACACAAAACAGATATAAAAGTGATAACAATGTTCCTATTAATTGCTACTGACCTATATTTTACACTGCATGTAATTATTGTAATATTGGAAAAATTATTAGTATTAATGCAAATATTTGGGACATAATTGCATTTTCATGTTAATGCATATATTAATTGTCGTAAAACGATAAATATCACCTTTCACATGTTAAGTGTCAAACACTAGCATCTACGCGATGACAAACGAGCGTTCCTCATTAGGTGAATTCCCTAATATGTATAAATACACATTGATCGAACTTTGAAGATCTAAATGTCTTGCAACACTCTATATCCTGAAATACATACTTCGACAGAGTTATACTTTTGTTTGCATTGTCTTTATTCCATAAATACATCATATATATCCATCACTTGCGCATAGGCGGAACATGTATTTTAGCTATTGATTATTCATGGACCCGAGTAGGTCCGGTGTTAAATCCGATGACGTCTGTCCACGAGCCTAACATCACTGACGTGGGTTCGAGTCGACATGAGATAACCAAGTTTTTTTTGGGGGTGGGGAGGGGGTATCAGGTGGTCAATTTTCTACATGTATAGCTGAAAATCATTCCTTTTTTTTTAGTGGAAAAGACTTCATAAGTTACATTAACTTGTGTCTAATCCATTTTTTTCAATATTTGGCAAACAAAATACGTTGAAACTAATCATTTCTTCAGATAAATACACGAGCATTCACTGATCCCTAGCCCTGCTATTATACTGTACACGTTTGTGGTGTCATTCATTTTTGTGATAGTGTCCGATTTTCTTGAGGGGAGCGAATCTATAGAAGTTGTTTGATTGCTTTTTAAAATCTGTATTGGCATATGAGATCCCATTATCAAGAGGGGTAGTGTTCCATTAGCCTGATTAATCCCGTTACATGTTTATGCAAGTCCTAATCCAGGACTTGATTTCCACCGACATATATCCTGGTCCCTTTTTTCAATGCTTTTAGGAGAAAAGTAGTTGTTAAATTTGCTTATATGGATGGAATTGTTGACTATTCTTAGATATACGGATTCTGATTACCCCTTTGGTATCTTAGATATACAGATTCTGATTACCCCTTTGGTATCTTCAAACTCTTCTTGACCATCACTGTTTAAACTTTCTCTTCATAATTAGAATATGCTTATTCTTAGCTGTTGTTGTTTTCATTATTTGAGAATGTGTGTCGCTGTCGCTGTCTTGGTGATAGCTGTACTATTATTTTAAGTTGGTAATTTGTTTAATTTGTTTTTAATATTTGTGCTTATCACAGTATATCATCTTTTTCTGCATCATATATGCAGATTTCATTAATAATAAGTTCTTTGAGCATACTCTGTTCTGTTCCAGATATATTTTACTCTGTTCTTTATCTGATATATTTTATATTGAAGAGAACATGAAATAAGAAAGAATTGCGCATTAAACTTAACCACAGACAAGACATTCTTTCTTCTGACAAAAGACGTCTCAGTAAGAATCACTCTTCGAAATCTTTATATCTATTCACTGTTTAATGTTGTGAGGAATCAACTATAGAAGATTAAAAAAATATTGTTGGTATGTGCGCTCAAACTAGTTAGAGACGTTGCCTTGCGACCACAAGTCGTACACCACTACCGGTAGCTCGCCGCCAGATTCTCATCTCAATCTGGGGGTTTCAATTGTCATTTCATTATACATATTCAGCATTGCCTTCCTCTATTAGTCTGATAGCTACGATATTACGAAAACAAGCTGCTCAAATTCACGAGAAGCACCGATAACCGTGTAATAGCAATGTACGGAGTGACTACAATAAGAATGAAGTGTATTTGTATGATTGCAGCCATATTTTATTTGATAATTGAAATCATTATACCCCCACTCGTAGAAAGGGGGCTATATTGCAATCACCATGTCCGTCCGTCCGTTCACACTTTCGTAACAGATATCTCGGCTTCTACTGGAAGAAATGATTTTATATTTGTTATATGGCTTTGGCATGGCGACTTGTACCGTGTCTCCCCTTTCCAGGTTTACCGCACATCTACTTCCTGTTTACATTGCGACTTAGAATTTTTCATGTTTGCCGTAATGAAAACTTTCGTAACAGTTATCTCAGCTTCTACTGGAAGAAATAATTTTACATTTGATATATGGCTTTGGCATGGTGACTTGTACCGTGTCTTCCCATTCCAGGTTTATCGCACATCTACTTACTGTTTACAGTGCGACTTACAAATGAACGAGTGGGGGTATTCTTAGCACGACGTAGCGTGCAACATCTTGTTTATTTTCTTAGAACCTATTTTGACTTAAAATAGATATGATTTGATGGCGAATGTATATGGAAACAGCGGTTGGCTCTTTTTGAAACTTATTGCATTACCGTTTTCTTGGATGTTGGTATTTTTTTTTATAATATATTTCATTACATTGTTCATTCATTGATGTTTGTCTGTTATGTCCATTCGAATTGTAGTTTTAATTACATGTATTACATTGGACATTGGTTTATTTTAAAATTGTCCAATTTTTAATGTTATATATATCTAATAGACCCTGATGAAATGCATTAATTTGTGAAATATTGATACTATCTATATGATGGTTTTGATCTATATTAGAAAATAGACGTAGCGATAAAATAGACTAAGATTATAATATTTTGTTTTTTCATAGATCAATCCACTGTTAGAAGCTTTTGGTAATGCTTCTACTGTTATGAATAAAAACTCCAGTCGGTTTGGTAAATTTATAGAACTTCAATATGCCGAGGACGGATCTCTATTAGGAGGTATGATATGGAAATTACTTAACTACATGCTGTAGAAACACGCAACAGTTAGATTTCAAGCTTGATGACAAGTATGATTTTTTTTTATTTTACTGGAAATGTATTTACATTTACATTGCCTGCTTAATATATCTTTCATTTTATAAGGTCTAATCAGCATCATTAATAGTTAAGCGTGAATTATGTAAATATTTGTTTAATATTGACAATTACAGGTGTAGAACAAAAGAAATGAAAGTTCATTCATATAAAACCATAAAAAATTATAACTTCATTAAAATGTTAATAGTACATACGGAGCAGTAATTTCGACCCTTCAAAATATGAATTTGTTTGAATCCTTGCAAATGATTTAAAAATACCTTATTGACTATATTTTGCTATATTTCATAGCCAAAATTGATGACTACATCCTTGAAAAATCTAGAGTTGTACATCGTAGTTCTGGAGAAAAGAATTTCCATGTGTTCTATGCTCTATTTGCTGGAATGTCAAGAGATAGACTGTTATACTATTTTCTAGAAGACCCTGATTGTCACAGGTATGCTATACTATTTTCTAGGAGACCTAAATTGTCACAGGTAACATTCCATTTTATGAATCAGAATAAAAATGAGATCCAAGTTACAAATCTCCGTATAAAATGAAATTTATTGCTTCTTACATGACATGAGGAAAAATGTGACAAAATATATATAATTATAAATATACTTATAGGTACTATTTTTGTTGTTAATGGAAAGATGTAAAATTAAAAATAGAGTATGAATATGTATTTACAATAAACTTGACATCGATATTAGAAGACGTGTGACATTGTTGCAACTGAGCAATATTTCAGATAAATCATGACGACTAGTTATGTTAAGATAGGACGGTGTTGATTTCTGATTTTCACTAGAACAACTCCCGATATTGTATTTGTATATTGCTAATATAATATTGGACCATTATAACACAGAATCAGGATTCCGATCCAACAAATATATGGCATGCTCATGAAGCTTTACTTATTATGAGTATCTATAATGGCGACAAAGTTAGATTCATATACATGACTATTACACAAGAAATGCATATGTTAGTCTCTAATTACACAGGAATTATATTTTAAAGTTCAATTCCCCTATAATGAAATCGTTTATATTGAACATATTGTTTATACCCATCAATCCCATTCCACTTGAGTATATATCAAGTCTGGTTATATTGAAGTTCGATTATAATGCAAATATTTCACTTCCCCACAAAAATCCATTCTAAATGGACTAGGCTGTGTCTTAATAATTGTTTACAATAATAAAACAACAAGTACATGCGCCTCATCAACACCAATGTTTAGACTTTAATATAAAAACTGGTTTCATATGTGCCACATAAGGTGCTGTTTCCAATCCTCCTACCAATTTCAAATCCAGAATAATCATACATTTGTATGTTTTATTTCAGAATCATGAGAGATGATGATCAAAACAGCAGTGTATTCAAAGACTCCGATGAGTATGAACATTACCATCAAATGTTTGCAAATCTTACCCAAATCATGGCAGATATTGGATTTTCTGAAGAAGTAAGCAATTATATTATAATTGTAGTAAAAATCCTGTTTATGTGGTTTAATTTATTCACTATATTAAAGTTAAATACAGCATAAATTAAAATCAATAACATGACAATCTTACATGTTATATAAGTACTCTGAATAGATCTCATCCTTCGTTCAACATGGTCGTATATTCATATATACACAATATTGTATTGTTAAATTAAGTATTAAAAAATAGAAATGATTGAAAAACCTTTATTAATTTTATTATTTTCTCCAAATCATAGCATATCTCGGTGATCTTCCTAGTCCTTGCAGCAGTTCTTCACCTTGCTAATATTCAGTTTGTGTCGTGTGAGGAAACAGATGGCGTGACGGTGGCAGATGAGTACCCGTTACATGCCGTTGCTAAGTTACTTGGAATTGAAGACGAGGTTGAACTCACTGAAGCTCTTATTTCTAACGTTAACTGCATCAAAGGTAAAGTTTTAATGAACATTTTTTTGTAATATTTACAGAAAAACCACCTGTCAAAATGCTGTTGCATTATTAATATTTTGATCTGGAAATTTATGTAAAAAGTTATAAAGAAAAATTTATATACTGACAGTGTGGTATATTTTAGTTTTTCATTTTATTTATGCTATTTTGTGCAATTCGGCACTTTCCTTTCAAGAACATTATTACTTTATTAATATTTTTACGTTCGACTCTTAAAATGTAAACAAAGATGAAACGCTTGTAACGAAAGCATTTTCTTATCAAAGGTGAGAGAATTCAGTCATGGAAAAATTTCAGAGAAGCCAACAACAGTAGAGACGCACTCGCAAAGGATTTGTACTCGAGACTGTTTGGTTGGATTGTCGGGCAGATAAATAGGAAGATATGGACGGCAAAGAAACGTCAATCAAAGTAAGAATGATGCCATCGACATTATTTCATATAAATGCAAAATACATGTAACGTTAAGGCAACCTTATCTTTCCATACCAGTGTGGATGCATACGTGATATTCTATGTAGAACCTTATGTGTGTTCGTTATTAGCGATAGGCATTTGATTTTCATACTAGAAACTCTAGCTTCCACCACGGCTACGTGACACCCATTATCCAATTATTCAAACTTGAATTGTATTTAACTAGACACATTAGATGTTTACAAAGCACATAACTATCTAAAATACAGTCGTATGAGAAGTATACAATATTATTCTTAAGAAATGGACATTAAAATAACTGTACTGAATTAATGGGGAAATCAAATAACATTTCATGTACAGATTTGTCATCAATATCAAATTCAAATATTGTATTTTAAAAATGAAGATGTGACAAATAAGGATAGGCGGTTGTCTACCCAATTACTAATAGCTTTTCTAACTTGTTCATCTACGTCCATATCCTATAATATTTTATGTTATGATAGTTTGACTAGAGGACCATCCATTAGCCTGCTTGATCTGTCTGGATTCGAAAACTTCAGTATCAACGGTTTCGACCAGTTCCTTATCAATGTCTCCAATGAAAGACTACAACAGTATTTTATGGAATATATATTTCCGAGAGAACAACGGGAGTATGAAATAGAGGGAATAGAGTGGAGGAACATCATGTATCATTCTAACGATGACGTTCTAGACCTTCTTTTTAAGGTATTTATATTCGTTTCAATCCATCACCTTATATTACCACCTATACAAGCGAACGAATGCCAAATATGTCTTTGTTCTTCACGATTGAGATGATTAAATGTTTTTTTTTTAAGTGTGCTCATCATATCATAAGATTATAGCAATTTGTGTGTTACTAAGTTTGTTATTACGACCCCTTCCCCATGAACTAGCTCTGTTATCACAGAATTTCTTTCCATTGGCTCTGATATCACGAAAGCCCTTTATACTTGCTATTTTCTCATGAAATTCCCCTTTACTATCTATATTATCTATAGTTATACTCGTCTTGTTACATAAATGTTGTGAAAACAATGTTATACTAACTTGTAAAAAACATATATAAGAATAACGTACAAAGTGGATTAAATATTATAGGATTGAACAGTTTTTTTTTTATGAAATTATCTATGTATAAACTCCGGCAACTCACTCACAAACTGAATAAAGTCCGAAGGACTTTATGTAAAGTTTGTGAGTGAGCTGTCGGAATTTATACATACATAATTTCATAAGAACACAGTGTTTAATCCTTATAATTCTTATTCTTGGACATCGTGTTTCTTTTCTACGCTAAATACTATTAAAGAAATACCCAAGGAGAGTCTCAAACAATGGACATACAATACACATGATTGTAAACTGAAAACAAATCCGCGAAATGTTATTGACGACTTTGGAACATAACCAACATGACGTCATTGGCGTCATATAAAGACTTCCAGTTTGAAACGTAAAGATTAGACGTTACTTGGCTTCGTGTACGCTTCAAGTTTGATACAATTTAACTAAAATAAGTGTTCAAGGTAAACTTTTTAAATATGTTTGTGTATTGTTGTAAATATGACATGTAGAATTTCACATTTTCAAGATGACAGATCCTTGTTAGTATCATTGCTCGTAGATTTATACGCGTGGAATGACAGGGGAAAAAGTAGTCTGGTAAACGGAAATATCGATTTATAAATTCCTTTTGAATGACGTAGAATAAGTGACGATATCCAATCGGATTACGAGTTATTGATAAATTCTAGTAAGAATAGAATTATAACAATGTAAATCAGAAAACTTGTAAGAATATTTAACACATACTGATATATACAGTGAAATCTCGTTATTTCGAACTAGGAAAAATCGTTTACCTGGATAACTCGAAATAAAAACTTGGTACGCTCGCAGTACCAATTTTTAATCTAATTTAACGTCGAATAGATCGGATATTCGATTATTTCGAATGAACTGCATCATCAGATGCTTACAGCGAGATTTAACTGTATATTTAATTTAATCTTTTTAAGCAATAACAGAAATTAATGGTATCATAAAAATGTAGACTTATATAGACACATTATTTCCTTACGAAAAAGTTGTAAACATGTAATGGAGTAGATAAAAATCACAGGTTGATCTGTCGTGTATTATTATGACAATAATACTGACAGTGTACAAGGTAAAAAATATATATCAGGAATAATAAAAGTCAAACTATAGAAACAGATGATTCACACAAATTATACAATAGAAAAAAAAATGCAAGTGTTTTCCACATGTAAATATAATGCCAATCATCACATATAACCGGGTGTACAGCGTTATTGCAAAAAAAAAAGAAGAAAATAATAAATAAATAAATAAATAAACGATATAAATCTTGAACATTAGGCATACTATATTTAATTTTTGTGACACAGGTTGTCATATATATAATATCAAATCTATTTAAAAGAGCCGATGAAATAATTACGAAATATTACAAATGTAGAATATGATAATAATTCAGGTATTCAATAGACTTTTCTTTTTTTCTAATCTCCGTTGCTTTAGAATTGGCATTGCACAAATACTGCTACAGTATGCTGTAAGCTATCGTTCCAGACAACGAAATACTGGAAAATATGACGGGTGGGTAATTACTGAGTAGAAAGTGTATTTTATTTTGTTTTGTTTATTTCTGTCTATATTTTCAGAAACCTGATGGAATTTTGTCTCTGCTAGATGAAGAATCCCACTTTCCACAATCCAATGACAAATCATTTGTACAAAAACTAAACAAATACTGTAGTGAAAGTGACAGATTTGTTCCTTCACTACGAGATAAAACCTGTTTTGAAATTCAACATTACGCATCAAACGTAAGTTAAAGGTGATATGTCATCGACATGTCAAATGTATAATTTGTGTATAGTGTAAATTCTACTCAGTTTTAGTTTTGTTATGAGTTCTTCCCCTGTTTTGTTATGAGTTCTTCCCCTGTTTTGTTATGAGTTCTTCCCCAGTCTTTAGTTTTTAGTGTTGCTCAATCTTTAGTTTTCTGTATAATATTTTATAGATCTTTGTTTGTCTTTTTGTCCTATTTCTTTTGGCCATTGTATTATCTGTCCATTTTCGATTCACGGCTTCTGATTACCCCTTTGGTATTTTCAAACCTTTCTTATGATTGTGTAGATTTCAGTCATATTCTTTTCATTTGTTTCATAACATTAAAAACTATTTGCAAAGGAAACAACAGGATCATTTTAATTATATTTAAAAATCTGATACAAATTAAAAACAAAAAAATATTAGATTTGATGTTATATTCTGAGTAATCTCCATTTTATATGGGTTTTTTGTCTTTGCGTTTTGTCACTCTTTCTATTTGAAAACATTTGATCACTTCTTATTGCCAAGATCGTAATACACTGACACCAATATAAGTTAATGACACGGGGTTTGGGTTATGGTGCTCAATGACGCCACTATGAAATAGCAGGAATCTTCTAAGAATGCAGAACTGTTATATTAAATATCAATGTAGAGAAGTGACAAAAAATATAGTAATCACATTTGGAAAAGCCAATAAAATGTGGATTCGAATGTCTACAGCAAAATCGGACTGTAATTATGTAGTCCTGTTCACGAAAGGTAACTGTTTGCATATGTATAAGACATTTCATTTTTCCAATTATATAGCCCCTTCTCAAGAACACTTATCTAGAGATGTCATAGAAACATAAGACAATGTAGGATACAAACGTTTATAGCAAGAATATCAGCAACCCTTTCAATATTGGCCATTAACTATTCTTTAAGTGTAATATTTTAAAATAGAATTAAAATTTTACTCGGTACGAGGTACCCATTATGCTATACAAAGCAAAATAAACGAATATAACCCATTTTGAAAAACCTACATTTTCTTCTTATGCAGCGTTAGCTTACGAGATCTACTAAGCTGACTGTTGTTTATATACCTATTAACGTCTTCTCTTTTAGAGTGGCTAGCGTTGTTTTTGGCGGGGGTCTGTGTGTGTTGCTCATCAATTTAGTTTTATGTGTTGTTTGTATTTTCCCAATGTTGCAAATGTCTATGGATTGTCCATTCTTGATTGCCCCAACGTTTTTCTCTAACGTTTATTTTATTTGTTTACATTATGCTCTTCAATCACCCTTGTGATTATATCTTATTTCTTTATCCTTTGGTACCAGGTTGTCTACAGCGCAGAAGGATTTCTAGAAAGAAATCGAGATAATCTTAGTGCAGATCTAGTTGGATGTATGTTGAACAGTAACAATGAGTTCATCAAGGACCTATTTACTGCTTCAATGTCACCAACAGGAACTATATCTGAGTGAGTAGTGATTTTAATCATATATCATACATTCCTTTTAATATTGGTGCCAAAGTAAATACATGCGTTTAAAAACTACCTGGCGGTTAGTGCCCCGGCAACAAAATATCCATCATGTAGGAGGCAATATTCCAGAATATCGAAATCAATGGATCATTTCATTCATGATTGTATGTTTTTAGAAATAGTAACCTATAATTAGTTACCCCAAAGACGCTAAGCATACGGTAGATGTTGATAGGACGATATTTCGTAAGAACAATTGTATCAAAATTAAAATGGAAATATAAATAAACAATTTAATTATGGTATGATAAATGACATTAAGGCGTTCCCAGTTATTTGTACTTGCGAGGCTACATTTGATATATGTCAAGTATAAATGAGTTGTTTGATTATTACCCTAATTAGCTCCTCTAATCAACATATAATAAACTGCTATTGTTGGCCAGTAATTAAGATACGTTTATTGTCAATTTGTTTTTGCATAAACAGGTATTTTAATGGCTAAAATCGTTTTGAAATCAATAAACGCCCTATTACTTAATTAATATACAGAACATAAAACATGACACGATGTCAACAATGTGCATAAATTATGAAATATGCTATAAATTTGATTTAATTAAAGTCAGCAAATGTTTTTAAATCGTCATCAGAATATTAAATAGCTTTCTATACCTAACGTTGTCACGATGTGTCTCTAAGATACCACTTAATGTAACTACAATCAGGAAATGTCGATTTGATGCTGTCATGTGACAGTTTTCGATAGTGTAATACACTGCTTCATCACAGAATTGATACAAATTCTTTCTATCAATTCATATCAATCAATATAAATCAGCAAGCATATACTTAAATGAAAAGATGGATAGCGTCAGGCGTTTCATCTTAACCTACAAGGAAGTTGAGTCATAAGAAATAACTCATGTTATTTGATATGGTTGTCCTATTTCCAGCTCTTACTATGGCCACTGTGTAGATGTCATTGATCCCAAATCACATGTTTAGTGACATCAGACCAAAAAAAAAACCTATTTTATTATAGTTCCTCCTTATATAGAACAAAAGTTGTTAACGATGAGACGGTCATAAATTAGCTGAAATTGGACAAAAGGCTTTACGTATTGTTCAGAGACTGTGTACTTGGAAATATGCTTTTCATCATGGTGCATAATGGGACCATACAATTAAAATCCAAGATGCAGTTCTACGAATATCTACAAGACACAATCAAAATTGTGAAAATAATATTACAAATACCATCAACAATGCTCCCGAGATGACATAACATATTAATATATACACCAACGAAACATTAAGGTGATGTACAAAATGTTTTACAAGCATGTTATTGTAAACGATTCAATCTTCTGTTTTACCTTTTTGTTTTACGACCGCAACATGTTGTGGTCGTACAATGGTATTGGTGTGTCATCATCTTTTTTCATCTATCGACAACTGTTTGTTTTTACAGTAGCTTAAGTTCCGCTTAACCAAACCTTTAGAAATTTAAGAACAATATGCCTTGTCACGGAATAAGCTATTCTGATTCTAGCTAAATCAATTTACAAACAAGAGGACCTCATATATTTTTCAACCAATTTTGATAATTCATTTTTTTAAATAATGTTATCTTTATTTCAACACATTTTACTTGATTTTATTGATTTCAAGATATTAAGGCTGTGACAGTATGACCAAACACCGTATATGTTGAATCTTTATTTTGATTTCTATGTGATGAATTTTCCTATTAAAATTTCGTACATACATTTTACAAATGGCGCTAAGTCGGGTGATATATGTATTCTAAACGCCCTTTCACTCTTCTGGCCTGGGAATTCAATGTTGGTAATTATTACGAAATACTATCATTTCAACAATGTTTTACTTAATTGTAGCCATCAGCATGCACATATTTTAATAAGCATCTGGTCTCATTTAGCAGTCTTGCATATAGCAGATCGTTTTTATTGGAATGTTGCCTGCATTTATCGCCGATTTGATGACGATTGAGGAGACCAATATTGTAGCCTTCGGGCTGTTTGTAATCCTCTATAAATAAATAAAGCATTAAATAAAATTTATCGCCGATTATCGATATAATGAACATTTGATTAACACTGACTGCTAGTTATCTTTTATAATCCAACGTTACGCGATATTATTTTACACTATTTACATCGCTGACTTTGTCTTATTTTAGCTTTGCCAGCAAATGTTCATCTCGTCCAAGACTTCCTAGTATATGGCCATCTGCCATTGAACCTGAAAAGCTCAGAGAAAGTCTCTCCAGACAGGCATCTCTACGCATCAAAAGAAGGTCAGTATCATAAACCTCTTATAGAAGAACATTAATAAAATATAATATCTTAATAGTACTAATGCATCAGTACAATGTATTCATCACAAGCATGTGTTTAATAACTATATTTTATATATAAAGCAAAACTATATTATATAAGCCGAATCAAGAATGGACAATCCAGAGAAACTGGCAATATTGGGTGCACAAGACAAAGACAAACAAACAAATAATACAGCACAATATGTGTTGGACACTACCACACACAGGACAAAGACAAAGAAAGCAACAACAACAAAAACACAAAGCAATATTATTGTATTTTTGTAATGTATTTTCTTTTCATCATTTTTATTGAATGTTTGTTTTGATCTATTTGGAATAGGAGTATTTCCTGTGAGAGCATTATTAGTTCTGTTAATGGCCGGACATCACCAACTGTCACGAACCATTTTAAGGTAAGGAACATACTAAAGTCATGTCGATGGAAGACAAGAAGACTGTAAAATAAAGAAAAGAAAAAGAAATCTAGGAACACAACAGCTTTGTTGTCATAAAATATTCGATAAAACGTTTTGTTTATTTATGTGAAAATGACTCAATATACCTGAAATTGCAATTTAATTTATGCTTATTTTGTTGCTTTTTTTTTCTTTTTTTTTGCTGATTATTTTTGAATGACGATAGCAAAATAATGCAAAGAGTAAAAGAATAAAATTGATCAATTGGGAAATATGAAAAGACATATCCAGAATACCAAAACGAAGGAAAGAAAAAAAAACAAGCAAAGCAAGACACAATCAAGTACATATATAATTAAGACATAATAGAATTGGAATATCTCCTGTTGTATTTTCTTACACCTGTGTAACATGTATAACATTTTTTTGTTATTCTTTTTTGTAGAGGTCACTATCAGATTTGATGACGAAGTTGTCACAATCACAGCCCATGTTCGTCAGGTAAGAAGATATTTATAATATACAATGCTAAGCACACATATCTAATTAGAATATCAGACGTTCAAATGCTTAGGACACAAATAAGTACGGGGGTGGGTGGGGTGTCAAGTGTTCAACTCGACCGGAAATCATGTAACATTAAGGGTTTATAGTACTATATAGTACAATGTGTGCAATGAACATTTATCACATATTTATAAGCAATAACATCAATTTTTCCCATACGTAAACACCGGAAGTGCCATAGCGATATCAGCCCATGGGCAGATATCGGGGCAAATATCTGACAACACGATATCAAGCCTTTCTATAAATAGATCAATGCATGACTTTTCCATAACAGGACTTTGTCATCCCTCAATGATATCCATATAAGTTTGGTGTCTGTGTGGGAAGTTAATTTTGTTCTTTTTAATTCCATGTTGAAAAAATATGTGAAAAATACATTAATGCATGCCTTTTTCCATTTCAGGACTGTTATCATCTCTCGACTGATATCGACCCTCGGGCTAAAGCCTTCTGGCATCGGTCTCTCGGGGTCATAACAGTCCTGATATGGAAAAGGGCATGCATTAATCTATAAGTTGTATATTTCATTGTGATATTTTCTCTAAAATTACATTTTGTTGTTGTTAGTCTTTTGGTTCCTTTGATAACTTTCTTCCATCATATTTTAGATGCATTAAACCTAATAAGAGTCTGTCAGCGGGGCGATTTGAAGTTGAATTGGTCAGGAGACAGCTGCTATGTAATGGATTGATGGAGATTGCAGAACTCAGAAGATTTGGATATTCGGCTAGAATTAAGTTTGATGACTTTATATCCAGGTAACATTATATCCAAATGTTTGTATTCAATATGCATCTTTTAATAATTTAAACTCTGCATATATTGTAAATAGAGACACCTAGATTTTACTAATTAAGTGTTGTTTGCCTTTGCAATAAACAAGGCGTGGGACTCATGACAACAACATGTCATCTGGCCTACTACAAGCATTTATCTGCTTATAGCTGTATGTGTTGGTATTTTTATAAATTAGATCATTGTAGGACGATACAACAGATCCATATTAATCGAGGTTTTTTTTTAAATTCAGCTAACATATTTAAAATAGGTTGATGACCTCATATTGATATACGGTTGATTGAGAGGTATTAAGGAAATTAGACAAAATCACCACATTGAAGTGGTAATTTATAACTTAGCAAATGAATTCATTAAAATTCAAATTGTAGGCTATAGCAAAAACATATTTTGATTTCTGTCCTGATGTGTGTCAAATAAATGTAATTTTTTTCAATTTGTTATTTAAACTCACTTCTACAACTAAAAAATGATTTCTATAATAAAACAATTATTTAATGATTAAAACAATATATCAATGGATATTTCATATTTGTAGATATGATGTTTTGTGTGGTCCATCAGACGATACCTATGGCAATGTTGGTAGATGTATGGATATACTTAAAGCTGTTAACATTGAAGGAGCCCAACTGGGAAAAACAAAGGTACGACTACAGAAACCACTCTTTGTATAACAAAGTACTGCAGTAATACTGTAGCAAAGGTTACATTAATCTATATGTATTTAATACCTAGATTTCATGTATATTCAGGGGTCATCGTGGTCATATGGTAGTTGGATTTACAACTACCCATGAAATGTGTGCATATCACCACTTATGTTATGAGTGCGAACCCCACTCAGGTAAGGTGTAATCGATACTGTGATATATTTTGTCAGTGACTTGCGGCAGGTCTGTGGTTTTCTCCGGGTTCTACGGTTTTCCCCACCAAGACACCTGACCCCCACGATATAACTCAAATATTGTTGGAAGTGGCGTTAAATGTCATAACCCTAAAACTAACTCTAACCCTTCATCTATATATAACTAACTCTAACCCTTCATCTATATATAACTAACTCTAACCCTTCATCTATATATAACTAACTCTAACCCTTCATCTATATATAACTAACTCTAACCCTTCATCTATATATAACTAACTCTAACCCTTCATCTATATATATTGATATTGATTATTGAAATATATATACATATCCTTATTTTGTGCTTTATGTATTTTTTTTTCATCTTTAGGTTTTCCTTAAAAACTGGCATAGAGATATTCTGGAAGAAAATCGCAACAGAACGGTAAGAAGACGTATATTCTAATGCAGTAACGACACGTATTATTAGATGGTGCCAAATATTTGATAATTGATGCCGTTAAACAGTTTGCATTTGCCGTAACGATATATTCAATTTATTCATAGTACAAGTTAATGCTTATTTATCAGAAAATGCATTAGAATGAAAATAAATGTCATTCATTTGAGGATTTGTGGCACCAATTGTGAATTGATGATCGCAAATGTCCGTTTATTGGCTGAATTAGCGCGTTGACAGTCAACTCAATTTGTGATCATAACATGAAAAATTAATGGCTGCAAATCTTCAAATACAACACCTCCTAATAATTAGTTGTAATTTGTTTTAAATATATATACAGGTATGATAGTAAACTCATATATTGACAATCATTACATATGATCTAATTTTTGCCACACAAAAAATGTGAATAAGCACTGTAACTGTCAAAAATGACACACTTCATTTTTTGTACTGAAATACGTTTTTAGCTGTTCAACTTGTGTTGAAGTAATCTAATTTAATCATTTCTTATTAAATTTTTATACGCCTTTTAATTATAATGACTCAGATTATTACAGCATAACGCACACGCAGTTTATGTCATACCAATGCAATGCATAAACGTTAGAGAAAATCGAAGGGGCAATCAACAATAAACAATCCAGAGAAACTGGCAACATATAGAAGTTTGTAATGTTATATTTTTTTTCTCAAGATTGCAGAACAAGAAGAACAAATGCGAATTGAAACTCTACGACGGAAGTCAGCGGCTTCCATTATTTCGACAAGAACAACAGACAGCGTATGTATTACCGACAACACAACACCGGTTAAACCGCCACCACCACCATCTGGATATAGCTCCGTTGGAAAAGATTACACTGCAACAGAAAATGGATTTGTCCCTGAATTATCCAAAAATAGAGTTGAATTTGGGAGTGTGGCAGATACCATTGATGTAAATGATAGCGTTAGCATGCAGAAAAGAAAAGTAAGGAGATCTGAAGATAGCAAGAGTACTTCAACATCAGTTGATCTGGAGGAGGATTTTGATATGTGGTATGTGGCGTTTTACATTATTCTTGCAACTACATGTATTAAATATGATAAACTATAAATTATCGCTATTTTTTTTTTTTTTTTCAATTTATCAATTTTTGGAAACTACAAACAAAATGTTGCAATTCTTATATTAAAAATTAATTGGATGTCTTAGGACGATTTGAAATTGGAACAGGATTATCAACTGTATAAATTCGAACAATGTGATGGAAAAATAATTGAATTGTCCGAGGTGAATTAATGGTTTAAAATGACATTCTTATGTTCCGGATCAGGAAGATTTCAATAATTCATTGGTCATGATGTGTAACTTTAATTCTTCATATTTAAGAGGATATAATCAAACATTTAATCTTTCCTGCTTTTAAAATAATATGGTATCATTATGGTAAACAACTCAAAATCAACATAATGTGATCAACTAATTATTATTTTTCTCGATAGCAACTCGATGATAACGCCCCTTAACGACTGTAATTCCTCTCTATTTTAACATTTTGTTAGGATTGTGTATTTCTAAATAAGTATGCTCTTTCTTTTCTCCTCAGTGCTATGAATAATTCCAACATAAAAGTGATGATGTTTGACCAATATATTTTCAGGCGTCCCTATGATATTTTCCAAGTATCTGAGAGAGAGTTTGAAGACAATGATTATATTTTCAAGGAGATCATGAAGGGGATAAGAGTATTTTTATATCTCTTCTTCTTTGTAATGATTCTGGGATGCACGGTTGCCAGTAAAATGTCCTTGCTTCTTATTACATCTGGAATTTCACAGGTTAGAAACAACTTTATTTACTTCCTAGTATGTAATATATTATAAATAGTTCTGATTATAAAACGTTAGATCCAAATAGTATTCACGGAAGAAGAGTTTGGAGATATCAAAGGGTGATCAGAATCCGTAAAACACAATGGCCAAAAGAAAAAAGACAAAAGGACAAACAACGATCTACAAAAATACACATAAAATTAAAGACCGAGTAACACGAATCCAACTAAAATCCGGAGGTGAAATCCGCAAGGGTAGAATTTCCTGCTCCATTAGTGGCATCCGTCGTGTTAATCTAGTAAAATAACAGGAGATCTCTTATTGACACCTATTTCTATGTATGTTCATTATAATTTAACAATCAAACAATGTTGAAGGAATGATATGTACAGGCTTGTGGAGGCCTATGCACATACGGCTATTATATAGATTTTGTTATGAATTTTGATATAAAATGGCTACCCAGCTACTTATTCTCATATCAAATACAAAGTACATTGTATTGTAAATCCGGACATATATTTAGATTCCATACAAACCAGTTGTATGTACACATTTCAGAGTATTTATAATATTTTGTAGTTTAATCAAAGGAGTATTCTACCGCTATTAAGCACATTTTGATTAAATTAGAAGAAAAAAAATAAAGAGCATACTATTTTGTTTTACTTGTAGCAAGACGAAATATCTCGTGGAGAAAACATTGTTTTACTTCTTATATGTTTAAGCGCACCGATTGCTTGGAACTGGTTTATGTCATTTATGAAAATTTTATTTGGCGGGAAAAACTGGCCGTCCATGAAAACTTTCTTTGTGGTAAGTATATATGTTCTGTAAATGTAATATAATGTTCTTTTATCACACCCTTTAGGGTTGAGGACGTCTGGAAAGGCTACACAGATATATAAATTACAATCAGTATATGATATGGCTGAGTTTTCATGATCCCCGCACATACAATATGCAACATAAAATGTGGACTAAACCACCACCTAGACGAGTGAAGTGAATTACAATTCAGTTACATGTTTATCAATGACTAGAATTCGGATTACCAATAATAGATCATGCATGTATATATTTTGTCGCATTGGAACGGGTCGTTGATGATCATTGTAAAGCACCGTTGTGGCTTATCACAAGAACGGGTCATCAAGCATCACTGTGAAGCACCGTTGTGGCTCATCACAAGAACAGTGGAAACATGCATTCACGTCCCTCGTTTAAGATGTGTTTTGAATTCGACATGTCTTGAATATTTACCGAATTTCCGCTTTATAGTGCAGCAGAAAACGCAGCTGTGTTGTAATTCAATATATTAGATCCCCCCACAGTTGGCCAGTAGATAGTACAATAAATGGCTAGTAAATGGATACTGCTCACCATGGCAGACGTAGCAATGCATTGTCAGTAAGATTACATATTGCTAGCTAATTTACATTAAGCTTAGAATCATTTCGATGTATTATTCTTTTTGTTTTATTTTAGCTTCTGTTGTTTGAAGGACTTCAAACGTTTGGTATATGCTTACTGCTGTTTAGAGTACTACCATCAACAGATTTCTTTAGAGGTTTAGTAATAACATTTGCAGTCTGTCAAATTCCAAGCTTATTAAAAGTTATAGTTCATCAAAAACGGCCAAATCCTAGCATAGGTGAAATCGTCAGTATAATTATGAACATTGGTGCATTTTTAATACAAGTGTCAGCTATACCTTTTTTCACAATCGGCGAATTTCTGCGTGAAGGGAACCACACATTGTTACAAGGACATAATGCCACACATTTCACTAAGACTTTCGTGATATGTGAGGGTGGTGGAGAATGGGAACTACCAGTTTCACTCGTGCTAATATCAATAGGATGGTGGGAAAATTACGTTTCTGGAGAATGGACAGTATTTGGGAAAATTACAATACCGTTCAAGCAATGGCGTTCTATTTTACAAGATGTGCGTGAAACATCATATGTGCTAATTGGACCTTTCAAAATTGGATTATGTGTTTTTCTGTCCACGTTTTTAACTCATAACAGTGCTTTAGTATTACCAGCATCAGGGGAATTTAATGCTACAACAAGTGAGTTTTCATCAAAAGGAGAAGAAGTAGGTGTATCGTATAGTTTAATGTTCATTCAGTTAGGATCTGGTATTATCTGTACTTATCTCGCTGGATTAGCTTGTAAACTCCATATGCAGAAGGCCGCATTTGCTCTACCGTTGACTCTAGCACCACCTCTGGCTCTGGTATTTATTTTCCTTCAATGTTCCTACCAGTTTCTTCCTGGTCACTGGCATGTAGGAGGATGGTTCTGTCCACAGTTAGACATGTATTCTCTACTGATACCATTGATATGTGCAGTACTTCTGTGGTTGTCATACGCCATAACTGTATCACATATATGGTTCCCGCAGTGTGAAAGGATGGCGAAAATAGAAAAGTAAGTATTGAATTAAAAAATATACAATAGATAGATGAGTATAACATATTGCATAATTGACTTGTGTTATGGTGCTTATCGACACCTTCAAGAATATTAAGTTGTATCGTGGAGTTTCATTGGTGAACGAACCCGAAGTACCCGGGGAAAACCACTAACCTGCCGCAAGTCACTGACAAACTTTATCACAAAATGTTGTATCAAGTACACCTCGCCATGGGTGGAATTTGAACATACAACTTTAGTGCTGATAGGCACTCATTGATTATGTAGTTGTAAATCCAAGTACTATTCGATCA